>JANIWJ010000041.1:0-126398 GCA_030705055.1 Kodamaea plutei | reverse complement strand
CTGACAACCACTTCTTCAACCAGAACTAGTCTGACTGGATATTTCCCTCCAACAGAGTCTTCCACTCTGACAACCACTTCTTCAACCAGAACTAGTCTGACTGGATATTTCCCTCCAACGGAATCTTCCACTCTGACAACCACTTCTTCAACCAGAACTAGTCTGACTGGATATTTCCCTCCAACAGAGTCTTCCACCCTGACAACCACTTCTTCAACCAGAACTAGTCTGACTGGATATTTCCCTCCAACAGAGTCTTCCACTCTGACAACCACTTCTTCAACCAGAACTAGTCTGACTGGATATTTCCCTCCAACGGAATCTTCCACTCTGACAACCACTTCTTCAACCAGAACATCTAGTCTGACTGGATATTTCCCTCCAACGGAATCTTCCACCCTGACAACCACTTCTTCAACCAGAACATCTAGTCTGACTGAATATTTCCCTCCAACGGAATCTTCCACTCTGACAACCACTTCTTCAACCAGAACTTCTAGTCTGACTGAACATTTCCCTCCAACACTGTCTACAAGTCTGACTGAGACTTCTAGTCTGACTGGGACTTCTGAAACTGGTTCATGTACCAGTATTATATGGGTAACTAAGACCACTACGGAAACAACGGTTACAACTGAAACTTCAGTGACTACTGAAACATCAACAACAACTACCACAGTAACAGACTCGCATTGTGGACCTACGAATAGTGGACCAAGTTCGGGCAGTTCAACAACAACGATCACACCAACCATTCATTTACCTACAGATAATACGAAAACAACCATTCATTTACCTACAGATAATACCAAAACAACCATTTATTTACCTACGGATAATACGAAAACGATCATACCAACCCTTTCTATACCTTCGGAGAAAACGAAAACGATTATTCCAACCCTTTCTATACCTTCGGAGAAAACGAAAACGATTATTCCAACCCTTTCTATACCTTCGGAGAAAACGAAAACGATTATTCCAACCCTTTCTATACCTTCGGAGAAAACGAAAACGATTATTCCAACCCTTTCTATACCTTCGGAGAAAACGAAAACGATCATTCCAACCCTTTCTATTCCTACAGAAATATCTTCTACAGTGACTGAAGCAGTTAAAGAAGAAACATATGTTTCTTCAGATGATAATATTCCACAAGTGTCCACCATTCATGCTCGTGAGTTCGCTTCAGTTAAAGAGGATACCGATACCACATCTTATAGTGGTAAACTGGCATCTTCATTAGACAATACACCATTATCAACATCATCGGAATATGAATCTCCCCCAACACCTCTGTTTGAACAAGCTGCTTCCACTTTATTCAATGGTTACTTATACTTGTCTTTAATGCTACTTTTCCCCTTCTTCTTCTAAACCTTCACTTATATTCTCTTTTTATTTAACATAATGCTTCTTTTCACGTTCTTCTCAACCTTTTGTTATATTCTTTCTTATTTGATATTCTTCGAATTTTGAATCCATTTCTGGAGCTTTATATCCTGGAATTGAATTAGCTGTTTACGTTTAATAAACAAATTTGAATTTAGCTTCTAGTATTTTGTATACATTTGGGGGGCAAGGCTATCTATAGCAAGCTCTTCGTAGAATAATTAGTATATAACGGATCTCGAGTATCACTACACTGAATTGAGATAATGTCGTAAACGAAAACTTTCAAAAGAGTTTACTTGTAGTTATTACCAGGTAAAAGCTTTTTCTATAATCAAGTACTATGCTTATGTTTTGAATCCCTCTATTTTTCTATAGATTTATTCAATAGAATCGTATCTGATAGTACCATATTGTCTAGAGTCTATTGCGTATTTGGTTATATATCAAATATTATCAACACATGTTTTCTGCTCTAATATTGCGTCTATAGTTTCTTAGACCTAATAATCTCCAAATACTCCTACTTCAAAAAACTCCCTTAGAGATTTCTTAACGTCTACATTATCATCTTTCAACTTTTTCATATACTTTCGACTTAATAAGCTTTTTCATAGACTTCTTTAATCTTGTGATAATAAAATTCCTGGTTGACTATCATCTATCCTAAACCTCACCGTATTCCTACATTGACATAACCTTTACATTAATCATTGATGAATATAATGTAAAACAGGCTTTTATGTTGATACCATCACTTTACTCATTGAAGAATACAATTTAAGATACTCTTCAGTCTTTCATGTTGATGAAGTTATAAATCAAACTCTATAGACACTGTTTATTGATTCAACTCAGCTATGTGATACTTCCCACTCCCTCAGCTTTGCGCCAAAGTATATGCAGTATCATTAAGATCGTACGCTTGCATTCCCTATAGCCTTCATTGTAAGGACATTCTGCTGCTTTGAGTTGTACTGGACCTCATATCGTCTTGGGGAATGATGTGGTACGACCCTGCGGATATGAGACGGTAATTAACTCACTTTGCATTCCCGTCAGCTCCACCGGAATTGATTTTTCACATTCTAATAATAATTCTTACTTTTCGCCAGGTTGTTTAAAACACCAATGTCAAGGCTATACAAACGATTCGTATTCCCTGTGGTAGCAACAGCCGCACTTGCCCTTGTTGTTCTTTGCACAATCGACTACAAGAGTAGTATATATCAAAACTCATCGCTTATAATTGGTTCGCTTTCTCATATTGGACATGATACACCTTCCCCCCCACCTGCGGCTGGTGAACCAAACACACCAACCGATACGCAGAAACAAACTCTGGAGACCGATGATGACTTGAAAATAGAACAGGATCCTTGTACTGTCTTGCATCCAGTGTCTAACGTATTTATTGACTTGCGTGAGTTGGGTTCTTGGATTACCCAAGATGGCGTAACTAAACCAAAACAATGGTTTGCTAAGAGCTTTGATTCGAAAAAGAACTACACTCTTGGAATATGCCTGAGCCCTTTCAAGGTTATAAATGAAGCTAATCTAGTTGGTGATGTAAATCATACAAATGTCGGCGCATTCTACGTGGATCCAGACTCAGGAAAATACGTCTCTTTGGGTGAATACTCAACAACTCCTCAATTTAGAGGTAGAAAGCTTACAATGACCTACGAAAACGGCTCCTACTGTGACAATTTGGTAAATAGTGAAACAGGTGAAAAGGTACGAAGACAAACTTTGCTCACATTTGTCTGTGACCGTGAAATGCTCGCTAAGGCTCTGATCTCTTATGTCGGTCTGTTCAACAATTGCAGCTACTTCTTCGAAGTAAGATCTCATCACGCTTGTCCAACTGCCGCAAAGGCTAACAATTTTGCTGTCATATGGATCTTCATGTTGATATTATTGGCTGCTTTATTAGTTTTCTTCCTGGGTGGCTTCCTATATTCCCAAATGAACCCTAGAAAAAGTTGATGATCATTTCTTATAGAGGCTAAGAATATCTTTTCACTTCCTATGTATGCATAGAAAGATGTGTTCACTATTTCCTGACTTCCAAGATAGATTTGCTCACTTCTTCATGAGTCTAAAGATAGTTCTCGTCCTATTTAAGACTTTTTCAATCTCTCCTTTATGAGCACAACACATTTATCTCGCAGAATAACTTATATCTTTACCCGCCAATGGCAAATAACCTTGCTTTGCTCAATCCAATATCAAACTTATACAATAATCTTTTTCCCAAGTGAATATGCTAGTTTTCACATAAAGTGTTCAGAATTAGTCCTCAACTGGACTTGCTGATCTGTTACTTAGTCCCAGATATGATAATAGAATTATATAAACCAGTGTATTTTAAGAGTTATAATCCAACATATTGTGATATATTCTATTTTAAATTTTACAGGACCTAATTACTAAAATAGGGTACATATATTGTACTGGAAACAAATAGGTATTATACATAGTTTAACCAAAATTGTGAAAAGCGAGACTATAAGCTCCTTAGTTGCCTAATTCGTTGCCGTTACTTTAGGCGTAGACTCCAGATGCAACGACAGAGCTAAAACTTTCGGTTTCTGCTCTTGATTCCACCTTGGCTACCAATTTGTTAGATGACAATGCCAAAGATAACAAAACTGCGACCTTACCACCCCAAACGTCCTTGCCGTATAATTTCAATTGGTGATTAGTGGCATTTTCATTCAAAACAAAATCAGAACTCTCTAAAGCAGACATATTCAATAACTTCTTGACTCTTTGAATTGCATCTGTAATGGTGTGTAAATTGTCAAACTTCACAACAGTAGATTCGTAGTTTGGCAACAGGTCGAAAATAGATGTGAAGTTATTATTAGCACCATTTGTTGTGTTAACAAATAATGGTGTAATGAAGTCACCAGCATAAATGTCCAAGTCATCCACTTGGTAGTCGTCAGAGTAACCTTCATCGTCTTCATCATCCTTGATTATGTAACTGACACTACTACCGAAACGGGCTAAGAATTCCTCACCTTCGGTTAATTGCGGAATATGCGTAGAAACATACACAGTACCAGAAGCACCTGCTTGTAACTCAGGCAAAATAAACTCAGACTCAAGGTCTTCTTCGTATAACTCATTGTCTGGTTCAGTAACTACTCTTATATCCTGTAAGATGTTGTTAGGCAAGTTGTTTGTGATGTTGTATTGCAAAACCAACTTGTTAGTTTCCATGAAGAAGTGCTTAACCACTGTGACAATAATTTCGTTCTCCTTTTCAGTCAAATATAATGGTTGAATAGTGGACTTCGTCAAAGTACCGTAAGTCAGGAACTGTTCAATGGTAGACAATTCATTGGCGTACTCTTGTTGCTTAACCAAATCGTTAGCAAAGTCGCTTGGTTGACCAGAAGAAGACTCTTTTCCTGAATCTTGGGTTTCTTCCTTTGTAGCAGCAGCATCCAACTTGTTGATCTTCTTGTTGAATTCGATCAGCTTCAATTCACTTCCACTGTATGATGGAACTGTACTGATATCGAATCTCTCTTCAAAATTGGACAGGTCGTTCAAATAACCGGTCAACTTGCTTTCCAAGGCTGCCAAGTCGTACTTGGATTCGTTAACAATCAAGTTCTTTGATGACTTTTCGATGAACTTTAAGGAAACAACTGCACGATCTCTGACTTCATCGTCGGCATCATTCAAACATCTCGTTAACAAAATCTTGACATTACTCAATACTTCCCCACCACAAACAACACCAAATTTTGACAAAGAAATAACAGCACTTGAACGTACTATAGAATTTTCCAACACTAATCTGTTGTAAATGTGACGAATGTAATATGATGGGTTATCGGTGTGAGGACCTTCTTCACCCAACAAGAATAAAATACGGACAGATAATTCAGTGAACTCGCAATCTTCAATAAACTCACACAAGTTCATCAAGATAAGTTGCTTGGCACTCTTTTCAGATAAAAATCTGATCAAGGCGAAGAGAGCATCCACGATACTGGTCTTCAAAGATAAAGAGCCATCATCTCTCAACAAGTCGGTTAAGAAACCAACCAACTTCTTGTGCTTTGATGGGAACTTGAGAGCCAAGTTTTCAATGGCCTCGATGATAACGATCTTGAATTCTTCAGTAATTTCTTCCATCAAGGAGGTCATTTTTTCGATCAATCTATCAACACGTTCACCACCTTCAGAGCCAGTATCGATGGAACCAGCACCCATAGTCTTCAACAATGTAGTGATTGCCAATGTTGCGATAGCTCTGTTTGAATCGTTGATCAAGCTTTCCAACTCTACGCTTACCACCAAGATATGTTCAGGATTTTTGATGGAAATTTTGTTAATCAATCTGATGGCAGCAAATCTTGTTGCAACACGAGGAACTGTGAGCAAGCTCTGTAAAGTGGAAACTACAGATTGCAATTGGTCATCCTTAACCAAATGCTTCAAGTTAACAATGGTCTTACAAGCTTCCAACTCAACCATATCGGAACTGTGCTTCAAGTAGTTTGCCAATATTGGGTACAAGTGCTGGAACAAAGATTCGTCATCAGTCAAAACCTTGTTCAAGTATTTGATCAATTGAATAATGGCCAACGAATTCTTCAAGGAGGAGCCATCAGATAATGAAGTAATCAATTTGACCAAGGCCATCTTGTCATGGTTTCTCAAATGATACAATAAACCAAGAGCGTGATATTGGTACATGTAGGAGGTTGCAGGCAAGTCTGAGTTCAAGCCACCATAGTGGTCATGAGTTTCATACTGGTTTGAGGGGAATACCTTGTGAGATTGAATAGCTTCTAAAGTTTCATTGGTGAATCTCTTTACAACATCCTTGGCATTTGGATACAAGTTGTAGGATGCAACCAAGGCAGCAGAAGCAATCACAGGGTTCTTGTCAACGATGGCGTTCTTGTATAAACGTTCAGCTGCATTCACCGTGGTTGGATCCAAAACACGAGACAAAGTTCTGATAGCATTGGGCTTGAAAACAGCCGTCGGACCTTGGATATCCTTCATAATAGAAGAAGTAACCATCAAAATGTCCTCAGAGGTTGCAGACAATTCCTTGATTGTAAGGTAAACCAATTGCCTCAAGGCCTTGTCCTTGTGTTGGAACAACTTGGAGATAGAAAAGAACAACGTGGTAGCCTCCTGTGATGGGAACAGCTCACCATTGTAAATCAATCTCAACAACTTGGCCAACAACTTGCGGCACTTCTTTGGGTGGATTGGAGAACTGTTGAATTGCTGCAAACATTCCTGTACAACAGCCATTTTGTCTGGAAGACCAGACGAATTGGCATAAGCGTCCTTGGATTTATATGACTTGGTGGACATAATTGTTTCTGGTGTCCAGCGTGGTTGTTGTCGCTCTTTTAAAAATTACGTGTTTGATTTGAAAATCTGTTCAATCCTTTTGTGATGCTTAGGTAAGCACGGTCGCTTGGATACTGATCTCTGAGATGTCCTTGGATCCTAGAGGGACAGTTTTCACTGTGCGTATAAAGTGCCTTCATGAATGTCGTTCGTTCCTTCAAGAACAGTGAAGCACCTATACATCCATCGTCATCAGCGGGCCCTGCTCCTTTCGACACACAAGCGTAGCCTGAAAAATTGCACTACACAATTACATAATCCGTGAGTAATGTGAAGAAAAACCTAAGCAAAAGTGTCAAAGAAAATCTTCCTCAACAATGTTCTCATTAGTGGCTGCCATTAGGAACCAAGTTGGTGCGCCTGCCATAGCTAGGGCTATATATAACAACACCCCTAAGATAGTACAGCCTGTGAGTGTAATTTTTAACCCAATCAGAACATTCAAGGTTAGAACATCAGTCAAGAAGTTCTGCAAGGACTGTTACATGGTTAGAAGAAAGGGAAGAGTGTTTGTCTACTGTAAATCAAACGGTAAGCACAAACAAAAGCAAGGTTAGGGAGTATCTGTATATATCTTATGTCCAACTGGACTTCTCCTATAAATATATAAAATTTGTTAACCATTGTAGGCATCTCTTGCGGTACATTGAGCCTAGTGGTACATATGAGTGTGATGTGTATTCTGAGAAGCATTTTCATAAAATTCTAGAGCGTAGCTAGTGTATTTACACTTCATAAGCTACAATTCTAGAGCGTGGTAAGTGCAGTCCCACTTCATAAGCTACCATTCTACCAGTTAGATCTATTTGAAATCAATGACAATAAGGGCGTATCTGTACTTCATCAAAATCCCTTCTACCAGTTGGCTGTTCTTGAACTTAATGAACATAAATACTATAGCTTACGTGAACTTAATGAGTGCCAATTAGATAGCCTATTTTAACCTTTCAAAGTGATCTGGATAAGAAGAGACGTTTATCGTTGGAACTATAGCTTATTAGAGTCCGGCTGCATTGAAATATTCTTGTCTTCCGGGTTTCTTAAATATTACAAATTGAATACCACGTCAACCATTCCAGTTTTATCCTAAAACTGTTTAAACTATTTTTGATGTATTTAAATTCAAATATCCTAAAAATTTGGTAGAAATTCTAAAATATTTAATATTTCACACTACAATCCAATCTTTTTGAATGATTTTTGAATGATCTTAGTATAGCTTAACTTATCGATGCTTTCGTGGGTTTCATGTCGCCAATTTCTCTTGTGTTCAGAAACTCAAACGTAGCTACTCTTCCGTTCTTTGATTGAAATATATCCCAGACTGTTCCACTGAAATAGATTTACTCTTGTGTTCCAAAACAGGTTTCTGTGTTACATCACTTAGATTTACTACATGCCTCATATACCACACACTAAATAAACACCTAAACTATTGTCTTATGTCGACTGTTCAACTCGCTTTTGGGATTGTAATTTAACAGCTCTTGTCGTTGGTGCTTGCGGAGACCGCAAATGCGACACAGAAGGCTTGTTAGACAATGTGTTTATCCGTAGAAATCCAGACTGCTGCTGTGATTGCTGCTGCTGTGATTGTTGCTGCTGTGATTGTTGTTGCTGCTGGTATGGCTGCAGTACTTGGAGTTGTTGCAACTGCTGCTGTAATGATGGTTGCAGTTGTTGGTTTTGGAGTCTTGGGTTCAAGTTATTGACTACAGTCAGTTGTGCCGGAACCGCAATCGACGATGCAGCCTCCAGCCATAATCTATTCAATGTCATGTTGACTTCCTGTTCTTTCTTAGGATACAATGTAGAAACATCCTTGAATGTATTGCCGTTGCTTTGTAAAGATGATGCTGGAGAGCTGGTCTTCTTAGTCTTCTTGGCCATCTCGATGTCACGGCTGTATCCACTACTACCAATGCTCTCGAAATACTTTCCCGTTCTATTCAAAGTTTCCCCAATTGGATTCAAGTTTCTTCTGACATTCAAGTATTCTCTGTTCATGCGTTCGAACTCAGTTCTCAGCTGAATCGAACTACTATTCTGCAACATCAACAAAAGACCATTGATGTTGTTTGAACTACTTGAGGCATCCACTCGTGATCCACCACTTCCAGATGGCACACGGTTATGATTCGCCGAAGCCTGAAGTTGCTGTTGAATATTACCTGAAACAACCTTCTGGGGCGTGTTATTGATATTAAGTGATGTCTTACTTTGACCCCCCACAGTGTTGTTTGAAAAATATGATAATGCCTGTTGTTGGGAAATACCTGGAGTAACTGGGTTCTGGGAACCAAGTTGCCCCTGACCTCCTAGACTGCTGTTATAGTGGTGGGCAAACATCAAATTATTCAATGAAAGATTCGAGAAATTACTTATCTTAGAGGGATCTAAATTGGACATATCAAGCAATGAATTTTCACGCTGTAACCATAATCTTTGTTGAGCCCTGGTTTTAATGTTATTAGGACTGCTTGACTGATCCAGTGGTTCCTGTGTACTATTATTTAAGAAATCAGAAAAGTTACTAACTGTATCTTCTATTTTATGATTTTCAGGATTTTGCTGTTGCAGCAGTTGTTGTTGCTGTTTCTGTTGTTGTTGCTGTTGCTTCTTTGTTGATAAATATTGAGAATTTGTTCTTTGTAAATTGTTGAAAATAGTTTGGTTTGGTTGATATGAATTGTTTTGAACTACATTTTTGTCTGTGATGACAGGCTCAGCATACTTCAAGGTATCGATTCTGTTAGCCTTGAATGAGATACCATTTGTAGAGCCCGAGTTACTTGGAATACTTGAACCATCATCTGTGTATTCGGAGAAGTTCATTTTCATATTGGATGCCGCACCTCCATTTGTGTAACCTTCCACTCCTATGAGTTTTTGATGGAGAGCTTGGTTAGCATTGGTATTATCAATTTTCTTAATTAAACCCGTTGACTGTGACAACAAAAGTGAAGACCCATACATGGCGTTCGAAAAGTCTTCTGTTGAGCTACGCACAGAAATATCATGTCTTTTCTCGTCCAACTTTTCCAGAGTTCCTGACGCAGCTTGTTCTTGTTTTGCTGGTTCATAGAATCCACTTCGAATGGTTGAAAGATTGTTCTTAAAGGCTTCATTGTCTTCATTATCCAAATCTTCGTAATTATCATCGTCGTTGTCCCCGTTCAATTCTAAGATGGCCCTCTCCTTCTTGTTACTGGTTTTCAAACCAGTTTGAGGGACCTGGTTCATTCCCTTCAAGGATGACGAGGATTTATTACTCTTTAAAAACGTGGCTGGTATGGTCTTGGTCATTGGGTTTATCGTGGTGAGCTTGGAGAAGGACCGGTTGTTACGCTTCAATGCTGTTGTCAGACGGCTCCGAACAATACCGTCAGTCGATTTTGAACGGTTAAGGTTTGGTCTGGTTGTAGTTTGCGTAGTCGTACCCCCGAGCTTGGTCAACTTATTATGAGATAGAGACCGCTGGTGCCCTTTAATTTTATTATGAACAAGCTTCTTGGCCGCTCCTGGGACTGGTCCATTGGAATTTCCCCGTCCTTGAAGATTCATGGTTCCTAGTGGGGTCGCCTGGGTTGTGGCTGTTTTGGGCCTTCCACGACCGTCGCCCTGGGGTGCTTGAGAGTTAAGGTTAGTTGAAGACATACTTTAGCAATTATGACGTCTTCCCCTTGTGTTTTTCATATGCTTTCGCTAATATTTACACTTTTCGTGTATGACTCTTCTGTGTCGCTTTGCGGTAATACTAAGCAATATCGGTAATGTTTTTTCTGCTGTGTAACAACGACATTTATTCTACGACATTAAACGTTGAAATGTCGTTCATAAACCCTCCCTGAGCTGCCTCTGCACGGTGGACAAACAATTTGTGAAGTGATGATACATAGGCCTTAAAGAAAATAAATGGGGGTATTCTTCAACCACAAAACTTCTATTGTTTTATAATAACTATTCAGAAACATACCTTAAACGTTAACAACTTCAAATCATGGTTTGAACAATAAGGAATCTAGGTCACCTTAATGCGTTCTTCCAGTTATGGAAATGTTGTTCCTAAAACTTCTGTGAAATATTAGCTATAATCAATTGGAGCCACAATTTGGAGAATTTCCTCTGGAAATAAATACCTCAACAACTTCTAGATTCCTTTGTCTGTGATAGTAATAGCACAAAATCACATCAGAAATTAGATACATCTTCCAAAAGTTATATTAAGTACAATAATCTAGAACAAATTGAAACCTAGTTAAATCTTCACGAATAATTATATAGCTCGTTATCATAACCCCTTCTTTTAGATAAAATTTTGAAAAATATACGGCAAAAAATTAAAAGAACAACCTCAGAATCCGACCCACGTAAAAATACCATCTGTCTCATAGAGGTGCTCACTGGAGGTCATGGCTTGAATTCATGAAATTACAAACAACTTCTCATATCCATGTCCCAAATAAATAAATTAAAGGTAGAATACTCTTGTAATTGAACACACAATAGCCAACCAACAGTAGACAATACTCCTTTTATTTATTTTTTTTAAAAAGACACAGCTTCAAATTAGCTCCACCTCTATGAGAGTTGCTGAAAAAATCATTCGAAAGTACAAGGATGTCATCGTTAAGCTTAATTATTGTTGAATTGTTGAATTTTCACAATATATCTTTAAGAAATTTTCAAATTCTATCAATTTGCTTTATTCGAATTTCATTAAATTGTTCTCGGTACTTTCATTCAGCCGAACAGTTAGAATTTAAAATCAAGTATCATCAGGACAATTTGTCCTGATTTTATTTCTTAATTTTGAACTTATTTTATTTGAAAATATTTATGTATATGACATGCCAGGTTCACTCGCCGGTTAAAATCGAGCTTAGATAGTTGATAATATATGTGATCAACTTAAAGATACTTTGCATGGGTGTTATGATAGCAGCGATTACTTTAGTTGATGTTTAGAAGCTACCTTAGTATGTATGTGTTCGGTATAGTTAAGTTCATAATTTAACAGTAATTAGGAGATATAAGATGCAACTATTGAGTAGATTGTACAGTCCATCGGATCGGGTGAGTCCATCGGCTTGGGTTAGTATCGATGCTACATTACCTTAGTTGGTAATAGTCATTGTTATAGTTAATCAGGACATTTCAGGCTAAGAACGTGTACAACTGTACGTTCGCAGCCAAAAAGTAATTTTGGGCTCTTGAACATAAACTTGACTAGGCAATATGTAGGTGTGCCCGAGTTTATGTTTAGCGTAATCCTTTGTTAAGTTGTAAAATGCCATTTGTTGGAATAATAAATAAAGAATGATTCTTTTTCATGATATGTGATAATATTATGTATGTTTAAAAGCAGAAATTGTCCCTTATCCTTCCCACCTAGAAGATCTAACTAATTTGTTTTCTATGATTACATAATCATTACTTCGTAGGGTAATTGTTAGAGCATATATATGACTTGCTTATTATCACCCAGAATTGATTAGGATTCCTCATAGACCCCATCAATCCCAGATAGGTATAACTATTAATGGACTTGAGTTAGACGTCTCCTAAAACAGTTAATGTCGCGAACACAAATCGCGATTTGGCTGCGAACAAACTAGAAGTGTATATTTCAAGGATAGGAATGCCTGATTAGCTACGATAACACGTATCGTAGGTAAATAGGTAAAGACACTGACTCTTATCCAACCCAAATATATAAACCCTTAAATAGTTGCACCTTATATTTTTCTAATTACTGTTAACTTTCTATACTAACTGTACCGACCACATACATACAGGAGTAGCTCCATACCTTAACCGAAGCAACCACTATTATCGTAACGCCCAATACAGACTGAAGTATATAATGTCTATAACGAACTCCCTATTAATTACCGAAGCTCGCTATTAACCATTGATTCGACCAGACAAGCTATAAACGCTAATAGTAATCCTATTAATACTCAACAGGGCTCTCAAAACATGCAGAAACGATTATTAGCTAATTCAAAGAACTATCGACAGTATCTTTGGTTAACTGTTATGATAGTTGAACAATTTTCATGTAGTGTAATACTGACTAACAAATTAAATGTATCAGGCTAATTCCGCTATAGGAAAACAGCAATAGAGTCCACCACAATAATACACTAATGAAGTTTGGGACAAAGTGATTACTTGATTATATTAGTAGTTTTTGCTTATATGATATTACCTATCTTAATATCATACTTAATACCAGATTTAATTAATCTTCATTAGAAATATCAATATTACCTCCTCTATATGCGCAATACCTCCCCTAGTATTAGAAAGTTCAGCTAAACTTTGGTATTATTATATATTTGAATTCAATGAATATTGAGGGCCATTATTTTCTTTTGAATATACTTCAGAGAGTCTCTTAAAACCCTGTAGTTTTTCAAAAACTCAAGTACGATCATATTTAACACAGACCGACCAAAGATTATTGCTGGAAATTTTCAAAGAAGCACATGGTACACCATTCTCATATTAAAGTTCACTTTAATTTAGTTGTACTATACTGTCATTTACGGGGGCAGTATATCAACTAGAAGCATTTAGCACTTTGGGATTCAATGATTTCAAGTACGCTGACTTATTGGACTAGACACTAAATGAGTCCTGATCACTCTGGAATAACAGAACACACTAATATAATAATTGGTTGAGTTTTTACCATGATCTACTGATCCTAATCCAAAGTTCTATTGGTATAATTGTGTCTATCTTGACGTATTTCAATTTCTAACACTTGAATACTGTGAGAAATTAATAATTCTATTCAAGAAGAGCTGAAAATGGCCATTAAACCGGTAAATCCAACATCAGTTTTTTGTCAATGTTTCAAGTGTTGATTTGAAGTATATTTCGTTGAAAGGGATATTTGTGAGGCAGAATGACAGAAATTAGTCTTGTTGATTTACTGGGTCCTGAGGTCCAAGTTTTCCAGTGTCTACTCTGAAGTAATTTGAAACCTCAATTCAGTCAACAAAATTGCTGTATTTCGCAAATGCTACTTGCGAATATCCTAAGGTGATGTCTAAGCACTGAATGTGAGGGAAGCCAATGCCTAATTTCAGGCTAGCTTCATACATGGTCGGTCTTCCCGGTCCGTCAAAAGGCACAGCTATGAGCAAACGAACGCATTTAAGACGGTCTTAAAATATGTTCCACGATTATGCACTAAGCAGGTTCTTTTGTTTATAAGGTGAATGCTGATAAATAAAGCAATTAGATGTTTCTGTGTTCAGATGTTTCTCTTGTGCCTTTCTTTTTTTTTCAGTACGGATTTTTGGATGTTTACTCAAATCAAAACGGAAATGAAAATAGCTCTTCTTTAAGATTGATTATTAAGAGTGTCCTAGTAGTTTATCTTAGTACTGATAGTACACTTCCTCGTGAAGTCGAAGTACTAAACAATCATCTAAAAATATTAACAAGGCTGAAGGGAAATAACTATTTTGTTAGCTATTTTCTTCACTCCATAAAAGAATCTATTGTTGGTTATCGTTATTACCATAAAATTGGTACAAAATAATACAATAGTAGAATAGCTTTATTCATATCGTAGCTGGATATCTTTCTTTTTTTTTGAATGTCCTCTGTTCGAGGAGTATTCAAGGTACGTGAGCGTGACTTGGAACGACTGCATACTATGTGTTCTTGGGAAGCCGCACATAATATGCACAGAAACTAACTGTCCACTTCAGGTCTTAACTTGAGAGTTAACACGGAGACTACAATGATTCTTCCACTGATCTATAGAATACTGAATTGATTATTCAGCAACAACACTAAGTCGTTTTACTTTATGTCTTAGTTCTGTATCCAAGCGGGTAATTCGACATCGGGACTATGCAATTTCCCTTTTGAGACTGTAAGCCTCGGTGGTATCAATTTGGTGCCACAAATCCATGATTTTGCGGCCATGTCTAGAAAGACACCCACACTCACGGGTCATATGACTCTTATTCGGCGTTTTCCTTTCTTTATCGAATTTTGTTAATACATCCCCGGCCTCAAGATTAAATGTGCTCTAGAAATAATATTCAAAATACCAACTACGAGATTTCCCAAATGTCGTTTGCCAGATTTTTGCATCTTCTTCGAATTGACATACTTGAATAATATTGATGTCAATATGCAGAAGTTATCGAAACCAGATACAGGTTTTTAGATGTACCGATTACACCAGTTGAATACCATATGATCTTTTTGACGTCACGTACAATTTTTAGCAACCTGCAATAATAACATTAAATATTCACAATAATGCAGTGCAGTTTGTGTTACGCCAGAAGGAACGGCTATAGATTGCCTGTTAGTGGTTATCGCAAAAAAAAGCAACAAGGAAAAATCAAAAGGAAGCCTTATCAATCGGGTATCATACGACAACGGCGCTGCATGACATATGTTTAATATTTTCTTGTATAGAAATTGGCTATCAGTATAAAAGTTAAAAAGAACTTCACCAGAAACAGGAGGACAAAAAAGAAACAAAAGAAATATTGTGATGAGCTTGTTATGCTAATTAGGTCCTTGAATATGCACCAGTGTATACCAACAGTGTATATAAAAGTTGGAGGTGTTTATACATTCAAGCTAACAAGAATCTACATTAGTCCAAATATATGCTCTGATGATCATGCTTCCATTTGTGAAATCCATCACAAATGTAAAGGCCGCTATTATCCCAAACTGTAAAAACAGATGAGCATGCAAAGAGTACACAAAACAGAGAAGTTATACTTCAGGACTGGACGCAAAAGATTCCCGCCTTACGCCTTCTGGACAATTAAGATTAAATAGATCCTTCGTAAACGGCAAACAAGTAGTATAAATACCAATCAGATGATCGCAATTTTTGAAATCCAAAGCGTTCAACATGTTGTCGGAAAAGAAAGCGAGCTCAGACGAATTACATGTTGTCACCTCTGACATCGAGCACCTAGGTGTTGAAAAGACTAATTTGCAATCAATTAACTCTCATGACTATGACCCAGTTACTTCAAACTTGGATGAAAAATTAGCGGATGACCATTATGCTGCCATGGTTGTGGAGGATGACTCCCCATACCCTGAGGTGAGAGCTTCTGTTCCTTCCACTGATGATACAACTATTCCTCAAAACACAATCAGAATGTGGGTTCTTGGTATGCTTATGACAACTATTGGTAGTGGTATGAATACCTTATTTTCTTTCCACAACCCAACATTTGTCATGTCTGCATTTGTTACCTCCATTATTTCTTTCCCACTTGGTAACGCTTGGGCTAAAATCATGCCCAATGTTGACATTTTTGGCGTCCCATTGAACCCTGGTCCATTCACTCTTAAAGAACACACCCTCATAACAATTATGGCTAACGTTTCTTTCGCAAGTGGTGAATCATATGCTACTGATATTTTGCTTAGTTTGAAGAAGTTCTACAACAAAGACTTTGGGCCAGGTTTTGATGTCATTGCTGCCTTATCCACTCAAACTATTGGTTTTGCCCTTGGTGGGCTCGCCAGAAGATTTCTTGTTTACCCTTCTTCTGCAATCTGGCCATCTAACTTGGTCACATCCACATTCTTGACAAACATGCACCACAATGTTAACCATCCAGCAAACGGTTGGACAATTTCAAGATTCCGTTTGTTCTACACAGTCCTCATTTGTGGATTCTGCTACTACTGGTTACCTGGTGTCATCTTCCCAGCATTATCTAACTTTTCTTGGATTACCTGGATTGCCCCAAATAACGTCATCATTAACCAAATTTTCGGATCCAATACCGGTTTAGGTATGTTCCCTAACAGTATTGCATTGGACTGGAACCAAATTGCTGGTTATATTGGTTCTCCTTTGGTCCCACCTGCAAGTGCTATTGCCACTATTGCTGTATCGGTGGTGACAATATTCTGGATCGTTGTTCCTGCTATCCACTACTCCAACACATGGTTCTCTCAATACTTGCCTATGTCCAGTTCCCACTCCTTCGACAGATTTGCTCAAAGATATAACGTATCTAAGATTATTGACCCAAAGACTTTGACCTTTGACAAAAAGGGTTACGAGGAGTACTCCCCATTATTCTTGTCTACCACTTTTGCCATTTCATACGGTATGTCCTTTGCTTCTATGACATCAACTATCATGGACACCATATTGTTCCACCGTCACGAAATTGTCGCTCAGATTAAGGCTGAAGAAAAGCCAGATGTTCACATGAGATTGATGAAGAACTACAAAGAAGTCCCAGACTGGTGGTTTGCTATTGTTTTCCTTATTTTCTTTGGTATGGCTTTAGCAACTATTAGAGCATGGCCAACTGAAATGCCTGTGTGGACTTTTATAGTTGCGTTGATGATTTCAATAATCTTTGTTATTCCAGTCGGTATCGTCTTCTCCAGAACCAATATTCAAGTTGGTACCAACGTTCTTGCAGAGTTTCTTATTGGTTACATCCTTCCAGGTAAGCCTGTCGCTATGATGTTTTTCAAGACATTCGGTTACATCACTAACTCTCAAGCTATCTCCTTCGTACAAGACATGAAGTTGGGTCACTACATGAAAATCTCTCCAAGATTGTTGTTCTGTGCTCAAATGATGGCAACCATGTGGGGTGCTCTTGTCCAAATCGGTGTCTTGAGATGGGCCTACACTGGTATTGATGGTTTGTGTGACCCTGATAACAAGCACGGTTATACTTGTCCAAATGGTGTTGTGTTCTTCAATGCTTCTATTATCTGGGGTGTTATTGGTCCACAAAAGGTGTTCTCTGCTGGATCTATCTACAACGCTACTTTGTACTTCTTCCTTATTGGTGCTATCTTGCCAGTAATTTCCTGGTTGATTTTGAAGAAGTGGCCAAATTCTCCAATCAAGTGGATGAACTGGCCAGTCTTTTTCTCTGGTACTGGTTACATTCCTCCAGCTACAGCATACACCTACGGCTCTTACTGTATGGTTGGATTGATTTTCAATTGGTTTATCAAGAGAAAGTGGTACAGCTGGTGGTTCAAATACAACTACTCGTTATCCGCTGGTTTGGATGTTGGTTTGGCTTGGGGTGTATTGATCAGTTTCTTGGCCATCCAGTTGCCAAATATTTCTTTCCCAGATTGGTGGGGTAACACTGTCAATAACAACAACTTGGACGCTGCTGGTACCGCTATCAGAGTTATTTTGCCAGATGGACAAGGTTTTGGTCCATCAAAATGGTAACTGTATATATTTCCATAACCCTAATTCTAATAGAAATTCTATATTTATCTAAAAAGTAGACGATTAGAAAAATACTTTTAATGTATATCATAGAACAATCAAATATCAAATTTCGGAGTTTAGAAATGCACTATCGGTATTGCTTTTCACAAAACCATTATACAAACTTAGACAGGAGTGAAATTCAGCATTCGATCCCGCCTCCCACCCTTTTCCTCGTGACATGATCTAGAATTTCTTATTGTAAACCTTGCTAGTAGGCTTCCGAAATTTATGTTATACCTGAAAAGCAAAACCACTTGTAGTGCTTTTCCTTTGTTTTGGTCTCTTCACAGTTGTTTTAGTTGAATACTGAACGACCAAAAGGGCTTCTTGATTTTCGAACAATGAGTAAAACTACAAAATCTAGTGTATACACATTGTCTTGCTGTTTGAAAATCTAACATTTTGATAATTTACAGGAAATAATGGCTACACCGGATTCATTATATTACATTTCCACCAAGGCAACTATCCCGGTAGATCAAAACTACTTTATTTCTTTCAGAACTGCGAATCTTCAACTTCAAGAAGTGATTATATTTATCCTGAAATACAGTAGTGTAGAGCTTGTCAGCATTATGACCAGGTGATTTAGATATCCATTAAAACTAAAAATTAGAAACACTGGTATAATTTCTAGTAAGCAACAAACAGAGCTGAAAAATAAAATTTACTCACAAGAGCACTTATATTGCTGTAATGTGAGTTCCAATATTGACACATGTTTGATCGAACAACAACATTTCTAAACAATTTGCAGCCATTTCCAAAAAAAAAAAAAAACACTTCCAATCTGATTCTTTTCACACCATAATATATTTCACGATATTGGAGTGGGCACCCTTAAGATCCAATTCCTGACTCCCCTCCTTTTTGCATGAGACCCAAAGACCCAAATTCCTTCTCGAATATGACCCACTTTACATAAATGAATTTGTTTCAGGTTACTGAGCAAAACGGCCAACCCTCTTGGTTGAGCTGGGTCCAAGCTCCATTGGAGAATGTTTACAGGCTTCTGGTAAGCCACCATCACAAAGAGTCTATAAAAGTCTTTCACCAGACTCCAGCAACTCATTCATTTTCAAGCTATGTATGCCTTACCGCATTTATAGATGAGACTGACTACATATTTACTCTAACTGTCCCATTCCTTGCCGATTATTTGAACTTAAGTTTCGATGGCCTCCTTTTGAATCATTGAGTTTGTTAAGTGTGACCAATCATCCATCCTAATCTGGTTTAAGTGAAATGAATGAATATCTTGTTATGGTTCAAGTACTCCGTCGGTAGATTTGAATTGTAACGAAAAAGTTATAATCATTGACTAACTCTATACTCATTAATGGAATATTGATAGTAAATTGATGGGAAATACCATGTTTTCCATATAAAACTGGACGAAACAATTTTCATAAAAATATTATGCAATCACGCAACCATATCCTTATATAGCCCTTTTTCTGGAAGCAGACGTATTCCTTTCTATTTTGCAAAATTCCAGATTGCCCATACACCTATATCCTTTTCTTTAGAAATTCGAACTTTTGGGCTATAATAAGATGGATAAATAATAATTTGGCACAATTAACCTAATTTTCAAAAACTACACTAGAATGGTGTAGTTAAAAATTTTGAATAGCTTTAAACCATCATCTAACGTATACAGTTGAATCATTAGAAAACAAAATCAAGGCAACTTGTCCGAGTGGTTAAGGAGAAAGATTAGAAATCTTTTGGGCTCTGCCCGCGCAGGTTCGAGTCCTGCAGTTGTCGTCCTTTTTCATTTTTACAAAGTCGAGATAGCAGATAATATGATGAATTAGTTACTAAACCAATTCTAAGTTTTTAGTGATATCGCGTTTGGAGAAATTATTTCGATTTGCAACCGGATTTTAAAGTGACTGTGGCAGAAAAAAAGGGGTGCTGTCTAAGAATTGATATACATTCACTAAAGAGAAATAGAAAGTAGTACAACTACAATACAAAAGCTTCAAATCAACAAGAACCTAATACAAATATTTATCGTGCGTGAATCATGATTAGACTGATATTGCTGAGAGTCTTCAAAAATGAATTTACGTAGTGGCTGATTTTACCGATTTATAATCGAGCCCCCCGAAATCCCCTTTTTTATCCGTTCCACCACACTGTTGCTTCAAACCACCCATCCACAGCTCTTGTATTACTAAACCAAATTTTTATTGGAGCCACCACAGTTCATGTGTACATCTCACATAATGAGTTCCCGGGTATAAATATGGGGTAAATACGTCTATTCTTATATTATCTAACCATTATGTCTCCTCCAATCGCCTTAAATGCTTCCACATCAACTGCTGAAATTGATGCGGCTATTAAAAAACTAGCACTCTCTAATGCAAGTATCACCAAACACGGTCGTGCGCTGAAAGCCGTTCTGTTTGCTGAAAAGTTACCTGAATCAACAAAAAAAAGGTTTGAAAAGTATGGTATCGATGTTAGTGGTGGTTATCCTAAAGTACCTGCAAGGGAAGATATCCCAACCTATGTTGATGAAGCTTTCAGTATTAGAAACGACGAATTCAAATACGAAGATAAGGGAAAGAATGCAGACCCTGAAAAGAAAGCTTTGTTTGGTGCTGCTGAAAAGGTTATCAATTTAACAAAACATATTGGTACTGAAATCGTTGGGTTGCAATTGAGCGACTTAACAGATCAACAGAAGGATGAATTGGCCTTGCTTGTTTCTGAAAGAGTAGTGGTGTTCTTCAGAGATCAGGACATTTCTCCTCAAAAACAATTGGCTTTGGGACAATATTGGGGACTTGTTGAAAGACATCCTCAAGCTGCACATGTCCCATTGCCTGATAGAGAGTTACAAGAGGGCGAAGACCCAAATGCTAAAGGAAGTGGAATTACGGTTATTTGGAGACGATACTTTCAAGAATTTTACAGTATTCCGGAAAACTTTAGAAACCCGAAGGCCCTTTGGCATACTGACTTGACTCATGAAAACCAACCTGCTGGATACTCACACTTGCATAACGATGCAATTCCAGAAACCGGTGGAGACACTGCTTGGGTATCTGGCTATGCTGCTTATGATAAGTTGTCACCAGCATTGCAAAAGTTCTTGGATGGTAAAACTGTCATCACTAGATCTTCACACGAATATATTGATCGTGAGAACCCTTTGGCGGGACCAAAACCAATTGAACGTGAACATCCCTTGGTTAGAACGCATCCTGTTACTGGTTGGAAATCATTATTTGTAAACAGAAGCTACACTCAGAGAATTGTTGGTCTTCTTCCTGAAGAGTCTAAAACTATTTTAGAATACTTATTTAATGTCTTTGAGAAGAACTTGGACATTCAAGTGAGATTCAATTGGAGACCTACTAAACCAGGTTTAGGTACTTCTGCTATCTGGGATAACAGAGTTTCGCAACACTTTGCCATTCCGGATTTTGATGTTTCTGAGGATGAACGTCATGGAACTAGAGTGGTTACTTTGGCTGAGGTTCCTTTCTTTGATCCGGAATCTAAATCTCAAAGAGAAGCATTAGGATTGCCTTTAAACTAAATTCTTTTGTATCATAAGGTGACTATTATTTAGTGTTTTTAATAAAATACGAAGAAGTTAGTTTTGTGTATTGTATAATTGAGATTAGAAGTCATGTAGTTAATGTCACTCCGCTCTTTTGTAACCTAAAATTGCACGTTCACTTTTGTTGTGTACAATACATCATGGTTCAAACTTTGAACTAATATATTACAAACTATTTAATTAAGACATCTTTAAGTGATTCTTTGGTGCACCAGTGATTCAATTTGATTCGTTATTGTAATCTTCTTGATTTGTTATTGGAATCCTGAAATTGTTGAAATCTTGAAATGATATTGAAATTGTTAATGGGGAGGCTTTTGGTATGCTCTATTCCTGGAAGTCACCAAACAGGTTTTCTCTCCAACCTGTACTTCCAAAACCTCTTCCTCTAAAGTTACCTCTTCCTCTTCCTCTTCCTCTACCTCTACCACGGAACCCACGACCACCGTTCCCTCCACGGAACCCACCTCTCCCGCCTCTGAACGATCTATCCAAGCGAAGTATGTTGTCTGCATCAGCAGCTTCCTGACTGGCTTGCCCACCGAATATACCCCTACCGAACTGTCTGCCTTCACGGAATCCAGGATCCAAATCGATACTCAAGTTTTGCCCATCCAATATAGTAGACTTCAAGAACTTGATGGCATTCAAACTGGCATCTTGACTCTTGTACACAACAAAACAGAACCCACAAGGTGTCAACTTGTTTCTATCAAGTCCCATGATGATTCTATCAATCGTTCCACATTTCAGGAACAACTCATGGATTTGTTCCTCTGTGGTAAAGTGTGATAAGTTTCCAACATATATCGTCTTCAGCAGTAACGACTTCTCCAAACTCGTGAAGTTCTGTCTGCGAATAGCCTTCTTGATGAGATATGACGATGGCTTGTCCAATCTATCCGCTGAATGCTTGAAGTTCTCCTGCAATAGTTCCATTTATATTTTGTCTCTAAAGGTTGCCTTATTTTTTTTTTCCTTTCATTCAAATTTTTTAAGCATTAATAACAACGATGTTCAAGTCAATCTTCCAATCCGGCATTAGAGCAGCTTACAATGTACTGGAGAACCCGAGCTTTGCCTCAGAGCCATGGCTCATCTACCCGGCCAAACACAAGCTGAGTGGAAAATCAGTGTCTGTTTTCATCTTTGATAAGACTAAGTTCGAAACCAATGTGACCAAGGTGTTGGGACGCAATAGTCCGAAAAGCCCCAAGGTTATCATAAGTGAATGTTATGAATTGTTAAAATATGAGCTTCAGCAATTAAGTAAGTTGAAACACCCTCAGATCCTCACAATCTACGAGGTTTTGGAAGAAACTAAACTGAAGTTCTTATTTGTTAGTGAGCCAGTTGTTGATAACTTACAAACTATGGACTTGTCAAAGGGCTTGGATGAATTGAGCATTCAAAAGGGTTTGTTACAAGTATCAAAAAGTATTCAATTCTTGCACAATTATTGTTCTAGTGTACATTTCAATTTACAACCAAGTTCCATCTTTATAAACTCCCAAGGTGATTGGAAAGTGTCTGGATTCAAATTCTTGCAAAACTTGAATGAATTGTCACCTCTGGAAAGAGAAAACTTTTATGCCATGAATAATCAAACAGTAGTCCCATTTGCTAACTTGAACTTGAATTTCACAGCCCCTGAGTTGATTATAGATAGCCCTCTGAAATTGGATTATGCAAATGATCTTTGGTCTTTGGGTTGTTTGATCTTTTATTTATATAATGCAGGTGATAGATTAATCAACTGCTTCGAACAAGATAGTATCACAGACTACAAACAAGAATTCACTAAGTTTAGTCAGAAATTCTACAACCATAGACCTTCAGAATTGAAATATGTCTTAAAAGATATTCCTGAAAAATTATACCCAACCTTTCCAAAGTTAATCTCAAGATACCTGCATGACAGAATCACCATAGATCAATTCATTGAATCAGAATATTTCAATGGCAGCTTGATCAAAGCTATGTGGTTTGTTGACGAATTTTCCACAAAAACAGTAAGCGAAAAATTGATCTTCTTGCAAGGCTTGCTTGAATTGGACCCTGCCACAAATGCATCTTTACTCGATCAATTCCCTCAAGGTTTCAAATCCCTGAAATTGTTACCCTTATTGATTGACTTGATATCCAATGAGCTTAATGTTCTTACTGAAGGTCCAATCGAAACGGAAATCGACAATATGATATCCATCTCATTGAAAATCGTCTTCGGAATTGGATCAACCTTATCTGGGTTAACATTCAGAGACCGTGTATATGAGACTTTGCTAAAGGACAGCTCCAAAAAGAAGGCCCTTGTCCAAAATGTCTTTACCAAATTAATCAGGGCATCCGTTCAAATCAGAGTAACAATCTTTGAAAACATCATTGTAATGAACCAGAAATTAAATGAAAAGCAATTTGTTGATGTGATAAAACAAATCATCGAATATCTTAGCAAGGAACAGCCAAACCCAAGCCCAGAACAAATAAACCTTCAAGAAACGTTTTTGAAGCAATCTCTGGAGTTTTCTGGTAAACTTGAGTTCCCATACGTCAAGAATACCTTTTTCCCATTGATCTGCCAGATCTTTAAAACTACGACAGTATTGTCTACAAAATTGATAACCATGGAAACATTTGAAAGGTTGATTGATGATAGAGTTATAGATAAACTAATCGTGATTGACCAGTTGTTACCAATATTGAAAAACGTCAAAAGTAGAGACAAGAGAATTGTTAAAAGCATCTTACAGTTTTTCCAGAAAGTGTCTCAGAGTGAGCATATTGATTTGGATATCACCACTATTGTGGAACAAGTGGTTCCTCAATGCTATGTTTTGGCATTTGGGTGTAATGACAGTACACAGAGCGAATTTAAACTGTTTGTTGAAATAATCAACAAGTTACAACAGCAGATTGTAGATAAGAAGATGTCCACTTTATCTACTAAGGATCCCTCTGGTGATGGTTCATTCCAATCGTTGATCAAAGCACAATCTATTTCCGAAGGGAACAAAGATCAGTTAGAAAGGGGTCCACTGACAAAGATCACAATAATGCCAAAAACAAAAAATACTTTACAACCTAATGAAAACAGACGCCCCAAAGTTTCGAATCTATCGAACAATATGCAAACCAATTTACATTCATCAGGTCCATTACAGCCAAAGAAACTTGGATTTGGTGCCACTACAGAATCGAGCAGTAATTCGTTTAACAGTCTGCGGACACAAGATGCTGAAGACGACGACGACGACTTTGAAGACTTTCAACATGCATCGAATATAGATTGGAACTCCGAAGTTCGTAAACAGCAACCAATGAAAAGCTTGCAAAAGAACTCAGGAACGAACTCGTATAGTACATTAAACCTGGGAATTCTACAACCAAAAAATTCAAGTAATCATGCAATAAAAACGAGTTCGATCATACAATCGCCGGTTACTGTGTATCCTCCAGGGTTCAACTCGCCGATGGTTTTGAAACCGTCGGGACAAAAGACATCTGCACCCAAACCTCAGCCCACTTCAAACTCGTCCTCACATGATCTTTTGGACTTTTTATAGACAATTTAGTATTTCGTATGTAAATGTCACCCAATGATCAATGTTTCATAATTTGCAAATGCTCGCAAAGTACATGCGAACATCTAAAAATTTAATCAGCTGTTCTTCTAAAGTATGGTCCTCGTATACCGATGCTCGGGAAATCATTATTAATCTATTGTGTTCCCGTGATTATGTAATTGGTACTTGCGTCGCACACAACTGCAAAAATCCTCGTTCCCCTATACGAGCAAAAATTTGGTGATGTGCGAGAATTTTCGTATATATACAGAAACACTTTTTCACCGAAAGTTAAGCAACTGTTCCCAAAAAAAACAAAAAAACAAAAAAATCTTTAACACGGCAGTCTTAAGAACAAGATGGATATCGTGTTAGAAATTGCAGATCACTTCTTGTTTGACAAGGTGTATGCTATGGTGTTGCCAAAGGGCGGTGCAGTGGATCAATACATTAAGTCTTCGCCAATTATTCATCAAGTGAACCACGTTATGCGTGAAATAACAATCTCAAACCCTTTGAACGGTACAGTGAGCAGTTTGAGCAAAAATCTTCCATTCCCAGTCACTTATGCGTTAGACACACTCTCCAATCTCCAAAATACTGCTGAGATCTATGGTACGCCAAAATTATTACCAGCCACAGATTATATCGATTCTTCCTTTTTGGCCCGTTCCAACTTGTTCCGTGAATTATTGTCTGTTTTCTTAATCACAACTATTTTCGGATGGCTCTTATACTTCATTGTCGCATACATATCCTACCTTTTCATGTTTGACAGAAACATCTTCAATCATCCTCGTTATTTGAAAAATCAAATGTCCTTGGAAATCAACTATGCTATGAGATCTATCCCAGGTATGGTTTTATTAACAGCTCCTTTCTTTTTGTTGGATATTAACGGATACTCGAGATTATATTTCAACATTGACGAATCAACTGGTGGCTGGAAAGCAGTCTGGCTTCAATTTCCAACATTTATTTTATTCACAGATTGCTTAATCTACTTTATCCACAGAGTCTTGCATTGGCCTTCTGTCTATAAAAGATGGCACAAGCCTCACCACAAGTGGATCGTATGTACTCCATTTGCTCTGCATGCTTTCCACCCTGTGGACGGTTGGCTACAAAGCTTGCCTTACCATATTTACCCATTGTTCTTCCCATTACACAAAGTGTCGTTTTTGTTTTTGTTCACATTTGTGAACTTTTGGACTGTAATGATTCACGATGGTCAATACATGTCTAATGATCCTTTTGTTAACGGTACAGCTTGTCACACAATTCACCACTTGTACTTCAACTACAACTATGGTCAATTCACGACCTTGTGGGACAGATTGGGGGGCTCCTACAGAAGACCTGACGACTCTTTGTTCGACAAAGATACTGACAAGGATACTGAAAAGAAAATCTGGAAAAAACAAACAGAACAAATGGAGGCCATTAGAGGAAAGTTGGAGGGCCAGAATGATGATAGAGTGTACATTGATTAGGGTCTTTAAATAGTTTAATATTATATCTTGTGAATCTATATCAATAACACCATGCAATACCTTTTCCTACTTTATTGCATTAACGGGCATCTTCATGTGAATCTTATTCAACAGCTATTTGTAAGAGGTATACAGGTTGTATATGGATGAATAACAGATTCTCCTGTTTTCTCGTCAACACTCTTGACATCCAGAATTACAGTTATTTCACTCTTGGTTAATACAACATAATGGAAAAGATCACGACGCTTACGCTTCAGTCTCTTGGAACGACGTGATACTTTAAGCAGATAAACATCTCCAACATCCCTTATGCTATTATAACGTAGAAAGTATGGGTGATGGTGTTGTCTAACCAAATATGGTACAATTCTCTTCCAGTGCTTCAAAACACCAGATCCAAAGGTATAATCACCTAATTCATCAGCAAGATTCTCTGCTCCTAGAGAAAACCCAAGCTTGTTACCGTCCACGTTTAACTCCAGTAAATTAGAACTGAAGAAAAACTTTGAAAACACCTTTGAGGACATTTGGCAACCCTCAAATTGTATACTTCTCAATGTTGGAGGGAATTCAATTCTCTTTGCAAGGGATATAGGGTTGTAGGAAATATCCAAACTCACTAAATTTGTCAATGGCTCTATAAGTGTGTTCTGCAACATTTCAATTTCGTTATTGCGAAGATTAAGGTTTTCAATACTTGAAGGGAAACTAACGTCAAAAACATTAATGCTATTGCCAGAAAGATTCAAATCGACTATGCTATTAGGAAGGCTAATTTTGCTTAGTCTTGTTAATCTGTTGGTAGAAGCATTCAAAGACTTGATATTTGTGTACTCAAATTGTAAGCTCTTCCATTTATTTGATGAAATATCAAGATGCAATAAAGATTTTGGAAGTGAATCAATTTCGAACCCGTCGAGATTGTTCCATGACAAATCCATCTTAACAAGCTTCGTTAACCTCAGAATATTAGTGTTGTAAATACTGGTTACTTTCGAGTTGGTTATAACCAACTCTTGTAACTGACTCGGGAATTGTATATAGTTGAGTTGAGTTGACTCAGTAGGCATCGAATCATTAGAGTCCATAACTATGAAGTTAGACTCACTTATCATTCCGTGTATACTATTTGATCTAGAAAAGATGAACTCATTACTTCCATTGGATTCATTTGATTTAGTACTTCCATGTAAACTATTCCGATTAGCGGACTCGTTTGAGTGGGTACTCTCTTGGAAACTGCTTTTAGTTTCTTTTGAAGACACGCTTCCTTGTAAGCTATTACGGTATTCTCTTGAGCGCATACTATTAGATCTTGTAGCCAGATGGAATTCGATGCTTGATCTGACACTTCCGCCGTTTGAATGCACACTGTTCCGAGATCCTCTTCTGCTCAAAAGACCTTCCCCTGAGAAACCATCAATGTTTTTCAAGATTATGAATCTTAAGGAAGGAGATTCGATCACAGATCTATCCAAGAAAAGTGGCTTGGCGTATTTGTCCTTCTCTAAATAGAATGTGTGTAATTTTGAAGGAAGAATTAATGAAATAGTAGGGTTTGCATTAGATACAAATTCAATTCCACGAAGTTCCATCTGACGCAAGGAATTTGGATATTTGATTTGTAAAGCTTCCAGATTATAAAATCTGGAGTTGTCGATAATAAGGGTTGATAGATTAGTTAATTCTTCAATGCCCTCAAGAGTCCCAAACCCGTTTTCAGTTAAATGTAATGAACGAATTGAAATAGGTAATGTAAAAGAATAAAAGGAAGAAGAAGTGAACTTGAATAAATTAGTCAAATACGAAAGGTCGATGGACGGTTCTTTAATAGGGTCATTGTTAAGATTGGTTTTCGATTTCAAAATACTCTTCTTATGTTTGGTATTTTCTCTCTTTATATCTGTGGTTTGTTTCCTTGCCTTTATATGAACATTTTTAATTTCCATTTGTTCGAGTGTTACAGGAAGTTTGATTGCGAAATTTGAATCGAGAACATTATCAATAGAAAGCTTCCTTAAATTGGGAGGAAAGATTCCAAAAGTGCTGATTTCAGAGTTTGAAATATCAAGTTCGACAATTGATGATTGAATCTTCTTATCAAATGTTTGATAACTAGCTTGCAAACTTTTCAAATTCTCAGGAAGTTCAAGTGATGATAATGGTTTAGCACTGCAAACACCAACAGAAGAAATATTATCAAAATTATCAATGTTGATTAGGTCCACATCCCTCAAAATAGTACCAGGGATGATTTCTAAACAATTAAAATGGCAAAGTAATGACAGGTCAATTGAATCTATTTCCAGTAATTGTTCAATGGTTGCAAATTGTAATATATTTGGAGTAAAATTTTCATTGTTATTTTTCATAAATGTTGATAAAACTCTTTGATCCATAATAGTATGGTCTTTTCTTGCTATTATAGGCTCGATTAGCAGCAAATTCTTCACTAATCGTATTTTGCTATATTTGATATTGAACGCATACTTCCCGATGAGCGTGTCTTGTGTGATTAACTCAACATCAACTGGCGTTAAAAAGCTGAATACTTTATTCAACAAACTAGGCGGGTACTCCGTTAACTTATCATAAAGCAGTGTTTCGCTCATCACGTATGTATTGAGAAAAGCCAATTTGAAAAAAAAAACCAGGAAATCCGGTACTTTAAATGATTCCCATATCTTTGTGACAATGCTATATATACATGACAAATAACAAACAAAAAAAATATTTATTTCACTACACAATAGCAATTCTTTGACCTCCTTAGACCCCTGGTTTAAACCAATAGAAATAGAAACAGAAATATGGACAGTACCTAGTTGGGTAATAACATATGGGCATTGACTTCTACAAAGACTATAAAAATTTTAAACTTTACTGTGTTGCGAAGTCAAATGATAGACTCCAAATCCATGATATTCATGTTGCTTTGAGGTTTAAATGTGCATATACATTGACGAAGGATTTGCAGCGATTATTGGGGTATCCACAACACCGGAGTATTGTTTGTGATCAGAAACCGTGGAAACCCACAGCATCAATTATATAATTCGTAGCTAAGGTAACCTGAGTGAAAAAAGAAAAATTACAGTGGACCAACGATGATCTGCTTGGTTAATCAAAAAGCTTTGATTATCGGAGAATTGTTGATAGACATCATGAAAAAGTCACTAATAATAAGCAATGGAAATCTAGAAGACACGTTAATTTCGCAATTTATCCATATTCAGAAGTTAAAATAGAAAGAAAAAAAAGATTAATTATGCATGGTATTATGTAGTAATGTAATCACTAAAAGGAATTATCAAACCAGAGATTTAAACAAAAGATGAATTTCATGATCTACACACTACACAGCTTCGCTACTCTTTTGTGTAGACGATTTTATTATGAATGGATATTCATCCTAGTATAGATTGTTCATTTAACCACCATTGCAGGTGTTACCTGATCTAAGGTGCATGGAATAATAGGTCAATAATCCGGTATCCATCCCTGTTGGCTACACAATCATCCCTGCAATCAAAAATTTCACATCAATCTTATTGTTGCTATAGATATTACGAGTCTGGCCCTGTCGTGTGATACAAACCACATGTCTTTAATCCTTTTGCTCTTCATCTGCGCGTCTGCAGCCTCTTCTACTAACTACTGCACGCGCGCTTGACTACTCTCCTGCATAATCCATTAGCACTTCTCCTCCTGCATTTTGATTCATCTAAAGATGCTAACTTGGCACCAAGCGATTTCTTCCAATGCCCCAGTGATCATGACTGTTGAACCACTCGTGCTCCTTTTTCACTGTTCTTTCAGTTCTTCTTCAGGTTATCGCACCATAAATACAAAATTTAAAGAGAACATAATTTAGATCCTTTCAATTCGCTCACTTTAAAGCAAATTATTTATTGCATGTGCCTAGTCTACTCATTATTGTTGAACTTTTCGCAAGAACCCGCCTGAAGTTACTACATTCCTTTGAATCCGCTGTATTCCATTTCCGGTGTTAAGCTTTAACTTCTTTATCCACTTAGAGGTTAGTTCTATTGTAAATCCGTTTCTGGAATCACATGTAACTAACTTACATTGGTTGCTACGGAAATTGGTCTCTACAGAGAACTCGTTTCTGCATTAGAATCAAGCGCAATTCTGGAATTAGATTTAAAATTTAGCTTAAATATCTAAAGCAGAAAACCTAGCTTGCTAGCAAATTCTCTCTCCTACAGTTCCTTCTTGAAATTTCTTGCAATTCTCAGTACAACTTTTGGACCAGTTCTTTTGTTTTTCGTCTTTGATATGTCTTGCAGAATATGAAGGGATTAATTGGCCGCTCAAAGATAGTATTTCTCTTGCTATCTGTTTGCGGCGCCAAGAGTAATTCTTTTTTAATGATAACTACTTACTGATCACCTTGTAGAATGTGGTTTCTATCATTTCTTTCCAGAATCTCTTTGAGTGAAGATGTAGCCACCGTCTATTGAGCTTAACATCTAAAATGATTAGGGGATGAGATCTCTCTGTTCTCTAAATGTTATAGTTACTACGCCGTACAGTGAAAGTTCAAGGCCTCACTTGGTCCTGTATGTAAATAACCAGCCATCTTGCATTCGAATGAAAATGATAATTTTCCCTACCACCTCTGTTTGCCGCTCTCACTATTACATATTCATCACGGGGAGTTAGGCGATACCAGAAACGACTTTTTCACCCCCAAATGCTAGGGTATATAAATCAGATATATTTTACTTGTTTTCATGCTAAAACACTTGAACAATATACATGAGCAATATATATGAGCAATTTATAGTAACAAAAAATGGAGAGATCTTGGTAAACGGTTTTTTGTAAACAGATATATTTCGCCTTAGATATTGTTAGCCTCCTGTAGAGTAAAGGGATCGACAAAAGATTAGTAATATCAGCATCTCAATTGGCCCAAAAAGAGCTTATTCTCTTCTTTTTAGGCACGAGCGATAGCTTTCCTATGTTCTCTTTCCAATTGAGTTAAAAAGTATCGTTAGTTTAGAAATATCGATCTAGTTATTAACAATTGTATGATCCATATGGACCTGCCTGTAGATAGTGTGAAGGCAATCTGTCTTCAAACTTTGTATTTCATTTTCTGGGTAAACAACTGATAAGCAACTTTTTGATAAGATATGCCTGATTAGGAAATTGGTGTGTTATCAGTGGACCCCGAAGTATGCATATCATGTAAAACAGTGTATTATTTTACAATATTGGTGTCGAGGAATGAATATTCACGAGGCACGGTCAAACTCTTCGGCCCATATATTATCTAATTAATGTAAAACATCTTGACAGTTCAAAGATTAGTTTTGAGTCATCCTGATGACTTGGACCCCTGTATAAATATAAGACTTCGGCCGCAATAAAACCTCCTAAGTAATATGTCTAGTTCTGGCATTTATGTTCCTCTTCCACAGGGCGCTGGTTACGCCGTTGTTGTCGGCCTTGGTGCTGTTTTCGCTTTGGGTATGGTGTTTACCACTTATGTCTTGAAACGTTACAATAAGGAAATTATGACCGCTGAAGAATTTGCAACCGCCGGTCGTTCCGTTAAAACAGGCTTGATTTGTTCCGCAGTTGTCAGTTCATGGACTTGGGCTGCTACTTTGCTTACCTCTACAACCCAGGTTTATAATAACGGTGTCTCGGGTGCGATCTACTATGCTGCTGGTGCCACTTGCCAAATCATTTTGTTTGCCTGTTTGGCAATTAAAGGTAAAGAAAGAGCCCCCACTGCTCATTCTTATTTGGAAATTATCAAAACCCGTTATGGTCCCATCACACATGGTGTTTTTATTTTCTGGGGGTTTGCAACCAACGTTTTGGTCACAGGAATGCTTTTGACAGGTGGTTCCGCAGTGGTTAGTGACTTGACTGGAATGAATACTGTCGCTGCATGTCTTTTGTTGCCTTTGGGTGTGGTGGTTTATACTCTTTTTGGGGGTATCAAAGCTACCTTCTTGACCGATTACGTTCATACAGTGGTGATGGTAATAATCATTATGATATTTGCTTTTACCACCTTTGCAACTTCGAGTGTCTTGGGCTCTCCAGGAAAAGTTTGGGATAGTGTTACTGCCTTGGCCATGTCCCAGCCTCGTGAAGGGAATGCTGGTGGCTCCTACTTGACTATGCACTCTAGATCTGGAGGTATTTTCTTTGTTATCAATATTGTTGGTAACTTTGGAACTGTTTTTTTGGATAACGGGTACTTTAATAAAGCTTTTGCTGCTGACCCAGCCGCTGCAATGCCTGGATATGTTTTGGGTGGATTGGCCTGGTTTGCTATTCCAGCTTTTACTGCAACAACGATGGGTTTGGCTGCATTATCTTTGGAAGACACTCCTGCTTGGCCAACATACCCACAGCGGATGACTCCATTGGAAGTGAGTTCCGGTTTAGTTTTGCCAAATGCTTCAGTGGCGCTTTTGGGTAAGGGTGGTGCCGTTTGTTCTTTACTCTTGGTGTTTATGGCTGTTACATCAGCAATGTCTGCTGAGTTGATTGCTATCCTGACAGTATTCACTTATGACATTTATAGAAGTTATATCAATCCAAAGGCTTCTGGCAAAAAGTTGATTTTCATGTCACACCTTTCAGTTATTGTTTTTGCATACGTTATGGCTGGGTTTGCTATCGGTTTATATTACGCTGGTGTTCCCATGGGTTATTTGTATGAATTGATGGGAATTATCATTGGTGGTGCTGTTTTGCCTAGTGCTCTCACTTTGTTATCTAAGAGACAAAATTGGTATGCTGCCACATTCACCCCACCAATTGCAACAACTTTAGCTATTATGTCCTGGTTAGTTGTTACCAAAACTAAGTTTGGTACAATTGACCTCTCTACGACATTTGAAGACGATGCAATGTTGACCGGAAATGTGGTTGCATTATTGTTCCCATTAATTCTGGTTCCAATATTGACGTTTGCTTTCAAGCCACAAAACTTTGACTGGAATATATTGAAATTGATTGAGAGAGCGGATGAAGATGAAGAATTGGCTGAGAATGACTCTGGTATTGGATTTGTCCAGGATGAAGAAAAGAATGAAGACGAGCTTGCCCCAGTAAAGTCTGCTATTTCTGCTATTGCCAGCAATATAGCTCAAACACAGCCAGATAAGATGGAGCGTGAAGCTGAACTACTTCACAAATCCTTTAAGAGGGCTGTCATAATATGTGTTACTCTTACTCTCTGTCTTGTTATCTTGTGGCCAATGCCAATGTACGGTACTTCGTATATCTTTTCAAGACGGTTCTTTACGGGTTGGGTTTGTGTATTTTTTATTTGGATCTTCTTCACTGCATTTATGGTTGTTATATTCCCTCTTTGGGAAGGAAGAGAGGGATTGAAAACCACATTAAGAGGTATGTATTGGGACGCCACTGGCCAAACATACAAGTTGAGAGAATGGCAACAATCCAATCCGGAGAAATTACATGCTGTGCAGTCACAGGTTGCAGCACAGCTTTTGAAACAGATGCGTAGTAGAGACTATGAAGTTGTTGATGGAAAAGTTGCTGATGGGTACTTAACCCCCGGAATTGATGAGAAGATTGATGTGGAAAAGATATAGTTCTGATGATGTACAAATATTAATTGGTTTTCGTGATATTTTTGTAATAATGTAAGACTTCTTTGAAAAAGCCACACAGAAGCAAGAAATGATATTAACGAAATAAACTAGGGAACAAAGAGCGATAATGTGAGGTATCGAAGGACACAGTATTTGATTCAAAAATAAATTTTTTAATGACAAGTGCGGTTTAATGGATCTAAAGAATACACATTGAAATGACTCGGAAAACCCCCAAAATAACCAAATGAAGAACACAAATTACGGTGATTTTTCTGTAAAAGTTTCCTGCAGAAACGGTTGGAAAATCCAAATTACAAATCCGTTAACAAAAAACTATGATAGCTATTTGTAGCCTCAGATGTCAATCACCTGTTTTTATAGTAATCATTATGTACATATGTGTACACTGGTTTTAGTACCTTCTAAGAAATATTCTGCTATGAAGAGTCATTGCACTAATCTAATAATTATGTTGCGTATGCGAAGAGCGTGAAATCACCGCGCGCCATTAATTTCCCTATCTATTATGAGACATTGGCTTATCTAAGATCACCATACCGCACACCTAATATAAGATTTCTTTCTAGAAAACGCTACAAGATGGTATGATGTTCATTACCAAATATCGCTTTTGTTCAACCTTTGAAGACCAACAGATATCTCATCACCTTCTCTTGCTTCAGGCAACTTGTGTCCCGACTGTTATACTTCATTTTCTTTTTTTTTTTTCTTCCTCTTCTTTTTCGCGGGAGACACAATCTCCAATCAGCAGCCAATGAAGATGCAGCGATTAGTTGTTTTTCTTTTTTTAGGAGTAGTGACATTGATTTCTTCTTTAGGCGTGCCCATCTGAGATTCGGTCTGTTTCATGGTGCCTAGTGAAAACACGACGGGCCGAACTTTTCAATTTTGCACTTGTACCGTAAATGGCCGTCCGGATGTCTCCAAAAATCCTGCACAAAGATATCAGATATAGCCTTCCCACCATGTTATCTTTCGGAACTTCCCATCACCACTCTAATGTATATATACCATTGCGTTTACTTGATCTTTGATCGCCTAAAGATTTTTTTCTTTTAAAAACTAAATATCATAATGTCATATATCGGATGGTCCGTCGAGGACTGGAAACAGTTCCACTATGACGCTACCCCAGACTCCTCATTTGAGTTGTTATCAGAGCTCTTATCTTCGCAACGCACATCTCCAGAAGATGCTGCTTGGATTTCACTTGCATCACAAGAAAACTTGAAACATCAATGGAAGTTTCTTCAGTCAAAGGCCAATAAGGTTGCGCTTCCCTTATACGGTGTACCTATCGCAGTCAAGGACAATATCGATGTGAAAGGCTTTTCCACTACCGGTGCGTGCCCTTCGTATTCTTTTGATCCCGCACAGGACGCAACCACAGTCCGTCTCTTGCGTGCTGCAGGTGCCATCATCATTGGTAAAACTAATATGGATCAATTCGCTACTGGCTTGGTGGGTGTCAGATCTCCTTACGGTATCCCACAAAATTCCTTCAACGACAAGTATGTCCCAGGTGGATCCCTGAGTGGCTCTGCTTCGGTCGTTGGTAGAGGTATCGTACCAATCGCTTTGGGTACCGATACTGCTGGCTCAGGTAGAGTACCCGCAGCTTTGAATAACTTGATTGGCCTCAAACCTACAAAGGGCGTCTTTCTGTGCAGTGGTGTTATACCAGCTTGTAAATCTTTGGACTGTGTCTCCATCTTTGCTTACAACTTGCAAGATGCTCAAGTGACTTTTAATGTAATGGCCGCCTTTGACGGCCAAAATGACGAATACTCCCGCCCATTACCAGAAAACCCTTTGATAAAGTTTTCAGCTTCCCCTAAAATCGGTGTCCCCGCAAGCTTGAAGTGGTTTGGCGAATCAGAAAACCCAAAGTTGTTCGAAAAGGCTGTTAATACATTAGCAAACGTAGGGGAAATCAAATCAGTTAATATAGACCCCCTCTTGGAGTTGGCTTCGTATTTGTATGAGGGTGCGTGGGTTGCAGAACGTTACACAGCTTCAAAAGAATTCTTTGCTACAAACCCTCCTCAAGCAGATTTGGACCCTACCACTACCGCTATTATCCGTGGTGGTAAGGAAAAACTGGCTGCTGACGCCTTTGACTATGAATACAAAAGACAAGGCATATTGCAAAAGATTGCTGTGATTTTGAAGGATATTGACGTTTTGGTGGTACCAACCGCTCCATTGACCCCAAAGGTGGCGGATGTCCAAGCTGACCCTTTTACATTAAACTCTTACCAGGGAACATATACAAACTTTGTCAACTTGGCTGATATGTCTGCCTTATCGGTACCTGCTGGCTTCCGCGAAGACGGGATGCCCTTTGGTATCACTTTCCTCTCGGAAAAATTTAACGACTATGCATTATTGGAATTTGCTTCAAGATACATCAAGCTTTACAGCAAAGACGTGCCTAGATTTTACGGCTCGTTATCAGACAAAACAGTGTCAACTTTGGGAGATGAATTACTCCCAAGTATCCCAGCTCCAAACCCTCAATCCACAATCAAATTGGCAGTGGTTGGTGCTCACTTGAAAGGATTCCAATTACACTGGCAATTGGAAAAGGTTAATGCAACCTTTATCAGCTCAACAAAGTCTTCCCCAAACTACAAGTTGTATGCTTTGCCCAAGACCGGCCCAGTTGCAAAACCAGGTTTGAGAAGAGTGGCCGATAACGGCTCCAAAATCGCATTGGAAATATACGCAGTTCCAAAGGAGAGATTTGGTGACTTTATTGCTATGGTCCCAGAGCCTTTGGGTATCGGATCCGTCGAATTGGAATCAGGTGAATGGGTGAAATCCTTTATCTGTGAAGAATTTGGTTACACAACCTCCGGTACTGTCGATGTCACCTCCTTTGGTGGTTGGAAGAAATACCAAGAGCACTTGGCTCAAACAAAGAAACCATTTAACTCTGTTCTTGTTGCCAACAGAGGTGAAATTGCAGTTAGAATTATCAAAACCTTGAAGAAGTTGGGTATAAAATCTATCGCTGTTTACTCTGACCCTGATAAGTACGCTGCTCACGTCTTGCAAGCGGATGTGGCAATCCCATTGCACGGCGTCTCTGCCGCAGAAACTTATATCTCCATCGACAAAATTATCAAGGCTGCAAAAGAAACCGGCGCCGAAGCTATCATTCCAGGTTATGGTTTCCTCTCTGAAAATGCCGACTTTTCCGATAGATGTGGCAAGGAAGGAATTGTATTTGTTGGTCCTTCTGGTGATGCTATCAGAAAGTTGGGTCTCAAGCATTCAGCCCGTGAGATTGCCGAAAAGGCTGGTGTCCCGTTGGTTCCAGGTTCTGGCTTAGTGAAAGATGCTAAGGAGGCTCGCGAAATTGCTGCCAAACTCGAATACCCAATCATGGTGAAGTCAACTGCCGGAGGTGGTGGAATAGGTTTGCAAAAGGTTGATTCTGAAGCAGACATTGAACGTGTGTTTGAAATTGTCCAACATCAAGGTAAATCGTACTTTGGCGACTCTGGTGTTTTTTTGGAAAGATTTGTAGAAAACGCCAGACATGTGGAAATTCAAATGTTTGGTGATGGTTACGGTAAGGCTATAGCCTTGGGTGAAAGAGATTGCTCCTTGCAGCGTCGTAATCAAAAGGTTATCGAAGAAACCCCAGCTCCAAACTTGCCTGATACCACCAGAGCTAGAATGAGAAAGGCTGCAGAATCTCTCGCTTCACTGATGAACTATAAGTGTGCTGGTACCGTTGAGTTTATCTACGATGAAAAGAGAGACGAATTTTACTTTTTGGAAGTCAATGCTAGATTGCAAGTTGAGCACCCAATCACAGAAATGGTTACTGGTTTGGATTTGGTTGAGTGGATGTTGAAAATTGCTGCAGACACTCCTCCTGATTTCAACCAAAAGATTACTGTTACTGGCGCTTCTATGGAGGCTAGATTGTACGCTGAAAATCCAGTCAAAGACTTTATGCCTTCGCCAGGTCAGTTGACTGAAGTTAAATTCCCAGAGTGGGCAAGAATTGATGGCTGGGTTGAAAAGGGTACCGTTGTCTCTGCTGAATATGATCCAACATTGGCAAAGATTATCGTCCACGGTAAAGATAGAAATGATGCTCTTAAGAAGTTGTGTCAAGCATTGGATGAAACTGTCGTTTATGGCTGTATCACGAATGTTGACTATTTGCGTTCCATTGCCAAATCCAAGATGTTTGCAGAAGCTAAGGTTGCCACTAAGGTTTTGGACTCTTATGACTACAAGCCAAGTGCTTTTGAGATTTTGCACCCTGGTGCTTACACCACAGTGCAAGATTACCCTGGTAGAAAGGGATACTGGCACATTGGTGTTCCACCTTCAGGTTGTATGGATGAATACTCTTTTAGAATTGCCAATAGAATTGTCGGTAATGATAAAAAAGCTCCTGGTATTGAAATTACATTGAATGGTCCAAAGTTGTTGTTCCACCACGATTGCGTCATTGCAGTTACCGGTGGTCAAACTGAGATTGATGTCAATGGTAAGAAGGCTCCTCAATGGAGCCCTATCACCATCCATAGAGGAGATAGAGTCTCCATCGGCAAGTTGACCAGTGGATGCAGAGCTTACTTGGCCATCAGAGGTGGTATTGACGTCACTGAATACTTGGGCTCCAGATCTACTTTTGCTTTGGGCAACTTGGGTGGTTACAATGGTAGAGTCTTAAAGTTGGGTGATGTTTTATTCTTGGGTCAACCAAACATTTCCAGTTGTACTATTCCTGGTCCAATCTCAGAGCCAACCGTGCCTCCAGCATCGTTGATTCCTGAATACAACAACAAGGTTTGGAAGGTTGGTGTCACTTGTGGTCCTCATGGCTCCCCAGATTTTTTCCAGGAAGAATCGATCAAGGATTTCTTCAGTAACACATGGAAGGTTCACTACAACTCAAACAGATTTGGTGTCAGATTAATCGGTCCTAAGCCAAAGTGGGCAAGAAAGGATGGTGGTGAAGCTGGTTTGCATCCTTCCAATGCTCATGATTACGTCTACTCCCTCGGTGCTATCAACTTTACTGGTGATGAACCAGTCATTTTAACTTGTGACGGTCCATCATTGGGTGGGTTTGTATGTCAAGCTGTTGTTGCTGAAGCCGAAATGTGGAAGATCGGGCAAGTTAAACCTGGTGAGCAAATCCAATTTGTCCCATTGTCATACGAATCCGCAAGGGCTTTGAAGTCTGCACAAGATTCCGCTATTGAAAGCTTGGAAGGTGAATTGCCTTCTTTCCAAAGCAAGGAAATTAAACCTGAATCTCCAGTTTTGTTCGAATTTCAAGTTTCAAGCAATGCTCCAAAGGTCACTTATAGACAAGCTGGTGATAGATACATTCTCGTGGAATACGGCAACAATGTCTTGGATTTGAACTTGGCTTATAGGATCCACAAGTTGATTGAAATGGTTACCGAGCACAACCCAACTGGTATTGTTGAAATGTCTCGTGGTGTCCGTTCCGTGTTGATTGAATTTGATTCTAAGGTTCATCAAAAGGATTTGCTTGATATTTTAGTTTCTTACGAAAAGGAACTCATTTTCATTAACAAGTGGGAGGTGAAGTCTAGAGTCATCAAGTTGCCAATGGCATTTGAAGACCAGAAGACTTTAGATGCTGTTACTAGATATGCTGAAACCATTAGAAGCGATGCTCCATGGTTACCAAACAATGTTGATTTCATTGCAAATGTCAATGGTATTACCAGAGATGACGTTAAGGATATGTTGTACACTGCAAGATTTTTGGTTTTGGGTTTGGGTGATGTTTTCTTGGGTGCTCCATGTGCCGTGCCATTGGATCCAAGACACAGATTTTTGGGTACCAAGTACAACCCATCCAGAACCTACACTCCAAACGGTACTGTCGGTATCGGTGGTAACTACATGTGTATATACACTATGGAATCTCCAGGTGGTTATCAATTGGTTGGTAGAACTGTTCCAATCTGGGACAAGTTGAGCTTAGGCCAACATTCTAGCGAAGCTCCATGGTTGTTATCTCCATTTGACCAAATTGAGTTTTACCCAGTTAGCGAAGCCGAAATCGACGCCTTCACTGAAGAAATGCATGCTGGAAAGTTCAAGGTTGATATCATCGACTCTGTATTCAACCACACCCAATATATGAGCTGGATTCAAGAAAATACTGAGTCCATCGAGGAATTCCAGAGCAAGCAAGGCGGTGATCAGTTGGAAGAGTTCAACAGATTAATTCAAATTTCCAATGCGGAGTTAGAGAGCTCGGGTGCAAATGGTATTGCAGAGGAATCATACGATGAAAGTGCCGAATTGATCTACTCTGAATTCTCTGGTAGATTCTGGAAGTCCTTGGTTGAAGTTGGCCAAGTTGTGAAGGCTGGTCAAAGTTTGGTTGTTGTTGAAGCCATGAAGACTGAAATGGTGGTTGTGGCTACCAAATCTGGTAAGGTTACAAAGGTGTTGCACAAGAATGGTGACATGGTGGACGCTGGTGATTTGGTTGTCGTCCTAGAGTAGGTTTATTTAATATATTTAATTATAGAGAATTCTTAATATCTTATAGACAATCCCTTATCATAAATAGTTGACTATTCATAATGAAACAATCCTAAAAAAGTTTAAATAAGAGGATAATCCATACAGGGAATCAATGGCTCTTGACCTTGCATCTTTCTATGTTATCACATCAAGTCTAATTTGCTATACAATCAAGTATATTTATTCTGTAGAATCAAGGACTAGCCAGTGATCTCTACCTGGTGCCCTTCATCTTTAATTTGGTTAGACAATTTCCCCAATATAGAGCTTATTATTTTTGTGATGATGAAGTACAACCAATAGTTAATTCTACATCTATGTAATAAAACGCTTATGAAAAGTAAATAAAATGCTAATGAAATGTTGTTCAAATGCCATCTCAATACTGAGATGTGATTACCTTCAGTAAAGCAAATTTAGCGAATGGTGTGGCTGTCTCTAGTTTTCATAAATGTCTCACTAGAAACCTAACGATTGAGACATTGTTTATGTCGCGGATTGAAACAAAACAAAAACAGTAAGCCATGAGTTCTCCTCTGAAGAGCAAAGGTACTTCGTCTATTGTATCACTGTTACAACCTGAAGCATGGACTAGTTCCGCTAATGAAGTCTTGAAGATCTTTGTTACTGACTCTAATGGCGCTACACAGTTTGCCCCAGTGTTTACATATCCAATTTTTGGTGATGCTGAAACAATATATGGATACAAAGACTTGGTTATATTTCTCTGTTACGATCATTTCACATTCAAGCCGTTCTTGAATGTCAAGTACAGCGATAAGTTAAACGATGCCGGGATCGAGGATGTCAAGGAAAAGTTATTGGGGTTCTTACCAAAATCAACCATTTTCAAGGATGAAGGAGCATGGGCTGATCTGATTGCCACAGAAAAGGAAACATACAAAATCCCTGGTGAATTATTTGGATCATTCCATAGAGGAGATTCTGAATATGACATATATAAGATAAACCTTCAAGACACAGTTGGTTTAGAACTCCATGAACGTCTTCAAATTCTCGTTTTATTATTTATCGAAGCAGGTTCCTACATTGATGTAACTGACAACTTGTGGAACCTCTATGTTTTGTATAAAAGGAAGCAAGGTTCCAATCCTACTATTGTTGGGTTTTCCACTGTGTATAACTATTGGAAGTATTCTGGCTCTGACAAGTTTGATGACGATCAGCAACAAGCAAGGAAAAAGATATCGCAATTCATCGTTTTGCCAACATACCAGGGTAAGGGATTGGGTCAACAATTCTACAGCAGTCTTTTTGATAAATGGCTAGTTGACCCTTCTATTGTTGAAGTTGTGATTGAAGATCCTAACGAAGGATTTGATGATTTAAGAGACCGTGCGGACTTGGTACGTGTAAATGCCCTGCTAAACATAAACGAAATCACCACCAAAACAGTATCAGCAGAATGGGCTCAGAAGACAAGAACACAACTAAAGCTCGAGAAGAGACAGTTTTCGAGGTTGATGGAAATGATATTCCTCTATAAACTCAAACACAATATCAAGGGCGACACCAAACGTGACGTGAGATTATTCATCAAGAGAAGACTTTTCGAAAAGAATAAAGAAGGGTTGAATGTATTGGATGACAATAGCAAAAAGGATAAATTACAGACGGCCTACATCACCCTCGAAGAAGACTACTACAGAATCCTCGGAAACATTAAATTGACTACAAAGAGAAATAGTACTGAAGGTCAATCCCTGGAAAAGCGCAGAAAGTAATTAGTTTGACGAATTTGAGATTTTCATTCATCTTTCATTGTAGACCCTTCTTTGGTAAAACTTGGTCAATATTTGAAAATAACAAGTTTCATTTTTTGAAGAAATCGATAGTATAAGATCCTCTATAGTTTATTGGAACTCCAAATATTTGCTTCCACTCTGCCCTCTATCATGTAGTATCCATTGAAGCATTTACAAGTGGGTTAATGGCTCATATGAAGTTGTCAGAAAGCGATGAATTCAACGAGCCCTTGAATCATGAAGAAGTATTCATTAATGTCAAATGAATTTAGTTTAGTGAGATGGGGAGGGGCTCAACAACGAGCTCAAAGTTTGAATTGGACTAACCTTTGGAATTTATATTCGAATAATGTGGAATTCCCCCTCGATTTCTTTTAACGATACAATTCAACCTGTACTGTGAAATTTCTCTTAAAGATTCAATCGCAAACGATTCAGGACGGTTAATGTAGGAATGCATGGCACATACTAATAGAGTACAATATAATTAATAGCTATTGCTGTACCTGTTCAAGAAATACTAAACAAAGAATCGGAACGGTTCGGAATTTTTACCTCTACATTTTTGGCCAAATGTATCTCAGTAACAACTCCCTAATTCAGGATAATTTGGTTCATTTTCATTTCCCCCGACCTTATTTTGGCACCTCTCTCTCCAAACACTATCTGACACCTTAGCAGCCCATCAAACTAATCCGAATCTCAACCACGGTTACGTTACTACACGCCAAACTAAAAGTATAATAAGTGGCATACCAAAGAAAAAAACCTAAAAAATAGGAAACCCAATTTGTGTCCAATCACAACACAGCAACTGTCCGGAATAGGAAGTATAAACCAGGGTCAAACTATTACACAAAGATATTGAGTATAGCAATATAAAAGCAAGCTAAAGCCCTTCATACTGCAAATCTGTAGGAGATTATTTTAAGCAAACTAAAATGCATAGAACATACTCATTAAGATCCCAGAAGGCACCTACTGCCTCTCAATTGCAGTCACCACCACCTCCAACGTCAAGTACCAAGTCCAAGTTTTTTGGTAAAGGTGGTATTGCATCATCTTTCCGTAAGACTTATGCTGGCGCCACTGGCCCTGAATTGTCTAGAAAGTTGGCAGCACTTATCAAGATGGAAAAGAATGTTATGAGAGCTCTTGAACTCACAGCCAGAGAACGTAAGGAGGTTGCTGCCCAATTGAGTTCTTGGGGTGAAGGTAACGATGATGATGTTTCTGATGTGACCGACAAGTTGGGTGTTTTGCTCTACGAAATTGGTGAATTGGAAGACCAATACATTGACAAGTATGACCAATACAGAATTACTTTGAAGGGTATCAGAAACATTGAAGCTTCTGTTCAACCTTCCAGAGACAAAAAGCAAAAGATTACAGATGAAATCGCATTGCTTAAGTACAAGGACCCTCAATCTCCAAAAATTCCTACCTTGGAACAAGAATTGGTTAGAGCTGAGGCTGAATCATTGGTTGCTGAAGCCCAATTGTCCAACATCTCAAGAGAAAAGGTTAAGGCCGCCTTCAACTATCAATTTGATGCTACTAGAGAATTGGCTGAAAAGTACGCCCTTATTGCTGGTTACGGTAAGGCCCTTTTGGAATTGCTCGACGACTCTTCTGTTACTCCAGGTGAAACTAGACCAGCTTACGACGGTTATGAAGCTTCTAAGCAAATTATTATCGACGCTGAAAACGCATTAAGTGCTTGGACTTTAGATGCTGCAGCTGTCAAGCCAACTTTGTCCTTGCGCCAGGAGTACGATGATGGCGAAGGTGAAGAAATTGATGGTGAATACGAAGAAGAATTTGCCAAACACGATGAACCAGCAAAGTAGTTTAATAATGTCTTTAATAAAATTCAATAAATGACGGTACTATTTAGTTCTTTAATGTTTGGGCTGTGCCCCTTGTATTTTTCGCTGTTATGGAAGCTTCGGCTTATTCTTTTGTGGTTTGCTACTTTAATAGCTGCAAATTTAAGACACAAATTAACCGAGAAACTTTATATGCATTCCAGAGTTTTGTCCGAATGGATTCTCTGCTCCCTTTATGCCCACAATGAATCCAGTAGTCTCTCATCCACTTGAAATTCGGATATCGCAGATTTCTGCTTCACTTTCAGGGCTCTACGCTTTCATAATTTACACTCTGATTACTCGAGCCTCGAGGTTTCTATAATTTCCCATTGTGGCCCATTTAGGTCCTCTTACGTATGAATTCGGCCACTCTTGTAACGTTCCAGCATCGCACATATTCGTTGTGCCTTACACAATAAAATTGGTCCGGTACTGCATACCACACTTTCTCTTTACTATGTTCGGCTAGTCCGGTAGTCTGGTATTATCTGTAAAGTTAAAACAGTTGACGGATTATTCCACTAGTGGTGAATTACATAATTTCTTTATAAAACCGTTGCTATAAAGGCTCTAGTTTCTCACAATGACTTTTATAAAGTGAAGCTGTGTTATCCTTTATCTTCTATAAACGACATGAGAATAATTTCAAGTCATTACTTCTTTACTTTTCAATATTTCTGTCTCCTAGTTTGATGTTTTGCGTAACTCTATAAGCTCAATTACTTTTGTTATAGTGGTCGATTATAGCTCCTTGAATAAGAGGTCATACATTATCACATAGCCAATAAATTCTATCATTTTAGCTGTTTATTGGAGCTGTCAACTTGCTTGAATTGGAAAACTTGCCGCAAAAGTTTTTGGAATTGTGGAACGGAATTAGCGTAAAATCTGTCGAAACAATATGCAAGATAAAAATTGCCATCATCTCAGCTATACTGGAGAAGACACACAGGTAAAGTTATTATAAACATGCTATTAGATAGTAAAAATAATATTCTATATTTTGGTCTGAAATATAAATCAAACAAATAGAAAAATAGAGTGTACAGATACTTATGAAATGAAAAAATCCTAACAGCTCGTTCAAACCAATACGCTCGCGCAGGGAAACTAATGAAGAAATTATAAAGGTCACATATATAGTAACTGATATTTGTGTATTTGGGATGTTCTAATATCCACGGAAAGGGATATTTGTTTTGTACTGTTTTTTTCTTTTCAATTTCCGAAGTGAACAGGATAGAGTAGTGTTATTAAAACCCCAGTCTAAAAAGTAAAAGATAAAAGATAAAAGGTGTTGATATTAAGAAACAATGACCAGGAATGATATGGTAACTTACAAGCAAAATAATTATAGAAACTCTGTAAATACAAGCAGATACAAGGCGCAGAAGAGTTGTGGGTAATGTCATAGTATTTATTATGGAGAGATAATACTGAAGTAATAAGTTGTAGGAATATCAAATCAAAGATGTGTTAGCAAACTTTTATCATGTGTAAAAATGAACAACTATATGCTGACTATTAGAATTAATGGCGGGTTTGGGACTTGGAAGAAAGAACATATATACTTTCGAGCACCCTGATCTTAATGACAAACAGAATGTTACACAATCAACCACTGATTAGTAAGAAATAGACGGAATGGATCAGCGGCAGTCGTAAAACAATCATTTACCCTCAAGTCACCGGATATTGCAAGTAAAAATTATTCCGTGTATTCCCGTCTCCGTACTTATAGCTCATGTTCACGGAAAAAGACCATAAGGAGAAGGGTTGATATTTCGCAGCCAAAGTATATTTAATATCCCAGTGGTTTCGCTGTTATTCAGGATCAAAACTAAGATGAGTGAAGAGGCGGTGATCAACACCAAAGATATCCGGGGGAATAAGATTGAAACTGATCTTGACCATCAAAATAACGCTGGTGACGGAACCACTGCCTCAGAACAGTACCTCACAGGATGGAAACTTGGATTGACTTTAATTTCATGTGTCGCAACACTCTTTATCGTTGCATTGGACTTGACAATTGTTGCAACTATTTTAGAGCCAGTTGGAGATAGGTTCCACAGCTTTGAGAAAATCGGGTGGTTAACCTCTGGGTTTCTTTTACCAATGGCAACACTTGCACCATCCCATGGAAAACTAGCCATAGCGTTTGGTAGGAAAAATTTATGTCTTGCTGGTATCGCTGTCTTCCAAATTGGTTCCATTATCTGTGCTCTTGCCAATTCTATGAACATGATCATTGGTGGCAGAGTCATTCAAGGGATCGGAGGGGGTGCCATTTTTTCTATGGTGTCGGTCATCATGACTGAATCTTCGCCAGCTTCTAAGAGGCCTCTTGTGTTCATGTTGTTTGGTGTTACCTACGCGATAGCCTCTGTCTTGGGGCCATTTATTGGCGGTGGGTTAGCTACACATCTTAATTGGAGATGGTGTTTCTATATTAATTTACCTATTGGAGGTGTAGCAGCCTTCGCCTTAATATTTTCCTTCAAACCTCCAAGACCCCAAGGTAACTGGAAGGAGAAGATTAAAAAGGTGGATTTCATTGGTACCTTCTTAATTTCAACAGGGCTTACTCTTTTCATGCTTGGTTTGACATTTGGTGGTGTCCAGTATGCTTGGAAATCAACCGCAGTGATTGTTTGTTTAATCTTGGGGTTACTCTTAATGGCAGTGTTCACTGTGTGGAACTTCAAGTACTCCAATAATCAAATCATGATAAAGGAAGGTATCACCAGATATAAAATTGCTGCTCCCATCTTTATGGGAGGGTTTAGCTTTGCCTACTTTACCATTGGAATCACTTATTTGTCTGTTTACTTCCAAGTTATTCATAATTCAACTTCTTGGAGAACTGGTGAACATTTACTCCCAATGATAATTAGTGTCACTATAACTTCTATTGGGGCAGGTGCACTTGTTAAGGCAACTACATATATCAAACCATTTATTCTTGCTTCTGGTATTTTTGGTGTTATCGGTACAGCCCTACTTACATTGCTCGATGTTGATTCATCTCCTTCAAAGCAAATTGGTCTACTAATTATTGTTGGGATTGGAGTTGGTCTCCTGTACCAAACTGCTCTTGTTGCACAATTGGAATCCCCATCAGAAATCGAAGGTTCTGTAATCATGCTTACTGCTTTCTATTTCTTTATCAGATCGGCCGCTGGTGCAATTTCTCTTTCTATTTCCCAAGCAATTTACCAATCTGTACTCAAGAATAATATAACTAAACTTATTGCTTCCTTGCCTAGAGATGGTGAGGTCTACTTGGAACTCACACAGTTCAAAATTGAAACATTTGTTATTTCGCCTGGCGTCCTTAGAATTCTTGATTCATCAAGCAGCAGGCTAATCAAAATTGAAGTTATGAAGTCTCTTAGAGTTATCTTCTGGTTTGGGTTTGCTGTGTCTGTGGTTGCATTTATTCTTAGTTTGTTAACATCCAACAAGAGATCACCAAAGGAGAATCCAGAGAATGAAGAAACAGAAAAGATTGACAAGATCGAGGAGACTGCAGAGAGTGAAAGCTACAAGCCGGAGGAGCTCAAGTCTCAAGATTCTTAAAATTCTGAGCACATTAAAGATCCTTTTGAAATTATTCGTATGTAGGGAGAATCAATCGGATTTGCAAATTAGATGATGCTAAAAGCAGTAGTAAAACTCTTTTGGTCCGGATTCTATTGTATTCCAACTAGTTTAGTGTACATACAGTTTGAGAAAGTTTCTTTGTGCCTATGCTTCCAGAGCAACCGTTGATGAGACCCCCAATAAGAGAACTAGCTTACCTTGGGTAAGAACAACCCCCGATGTACTGTATGCAGTCACAATTGCTTTGAGACCTCCTCTATCCTGTATAGATGTGCTGGAAAGAACGGGCCACAATCATCCCAGCCAATAACAACTGCAAGGTCACATGATGTCAACGTCAACTTGCTTAATTAAATAGAAGCACGGTGCACTAAACAGGCAAAATTACATAAGCGGAGGAGAGTATCTTAGTAATCTAATTCTAGATTGTTCTGAGCCCTCAGAAACAGGAGGAGAAAAAAAAAAAAAAAACGTTGATCATATAAAAAGAGCCAGCTGCTGAAATAATTTTACAATCTATTCTTTTTTTACTTTATTAAAAATGGTTAAGGTTTACTTCGACATTGCCGCTAACGGTACCAACTTGGGTAGAATTGTCTTTGACTTGTACAACGACGTTGTCCCAAAGACTGCTGAAAACTTCAGAGCCTTGGCTACTGGTGAAAAGGGTTTCGGTTACGCTGGTTCCTCTTTCCACAGAGTCATCCCTCAATTCATGTTGCAAGGTGGTGACTTTACCAGAGGTAACGGTACCGGTGGTAAGTCTATCTACGGTGAAAAGTTTGCTGACGAAAACTTTGTCAAGAGACACGAAAGACCAGGTTTGTTGTCCATGGCCAACGCTGGTCCAAACACCAACGGTTCTCAATTCTTCATCACCACTATTGCTACCCCATGGTTGGATGGTAAGCACGTTGTTTTCGGTGAAGTTGTTGAAGGTTTCGACATTGTCAAGAAGGTCGAAAGCTTCGGTTCCCAATCTGGTGCCACTTCTGCCAAGGTTACCATCACCGCTTCTGGTGAATTGTAATTGATTTAGTTTGCTGAAAATCATAGAAAAAAACCGTGTTTCATTAGACTTGTAGAAGGATTTGTAGCTTTAATCAAAAAAAAACAAAGATAGAGTGGGGTTCAAGATTTGATTGATTGATGTCATACAGGGTAAAATGGACAATACATTCCAAATTTATTGATTGTTTTTGTTGTTAAATAGCAATGGACCACGGGTTCACCTCCGTTTTATGCCTAATCCGTCTGATCTCAAGAAATACAACTCCACTACGCACGCATTGTGTCATACAATTGATCAGACCTTGATTGTAGATATTTGGCTGCCGGTCCCCTGTGATTCCAATCGTCAGCAGCCACACTATTCTTAATCTGAATTTGTTGGTTTTTTTTTTCAACATGAATTTGAAACACTTCAAACAAGCTCTACTTCTAACAAACTTAAGTTTCTCTATTAGTAGCCTCAGCTAATAATAATACCTCCAAGCAGCCAAAAACTATTTATCTACGTTTTCTTTTTTTTTCAGTTTTCATAGTGAATATTCATAATATTTACAACTTAACATTAACAACAGCATCGTAGCCACTGTACTTAACCTCCTTTTGGACTTCTTGACCAATGTACTTAACCTCCTTTTGGTGGTCAATGATCAAAGCAAATCTAGAAGTTCTGATACCTAATCCACCAGCATCAACACTCAAGTCAAAACCGTCAGAGAACTTAGCCAATGGGTCAGAAGCAAAGATAATGTTTGGGTAGTTTTCGCTAGCTTCAACACCAGCCTGCTTCAAAAGCAACTTACCCCAAGCATTGATAACAAAAGCATCGTTAGCGCTAATGACAAGAACAGTGTCAATCTTCTTTTCCTTCTTCAAATAGGTCAAGTGCTCAGCAGTCAAGAATGGTGGAATGTGGTTTTCAGTACATGTTGGTGTAAATGCACCAGGCACAGAAATGAGAACAACATTTCCCTGAGTCTTAGCTAACAAATTGTCCAACTTCAATGGAATTGGGATAGAACAAGCCAAAGGATCAGAATCGTTCAAAGTGCTGAGTTCAATTGGAATGTATTGGAATTCAATTCCAGCTGGAAGCTTGTCACCAATTTTTAAAGACATTTCTTAATAATAATATTGTTTCTATCGAAATTATCCTGACTTTTCCACCTCTCTTTATATAAACAGGAAATTAAGAGTCACGTGTAACTATTACGGAGTTTCCCCCTTTGCACATCATTTCACAGCAATCCATTTTATCGCTTACAAAGATGACAATTAGTTGTAAGATGCTGGCTGATCTAGGCCCTGGTGTAAGATATTAGTAATTTTAGAGTACCGAACATAACAGGAAAAACAAGGTGTACTACAGGGTCTAGCCCTTTGAGGAAATTGATTGTTAATCCAGGTACATCAGCCGCTAAACATTAGCGAAAAGTAAGAGAAGGTGCTGATGGGATTACCAATGCTCGTGGGTGCCGATAGCAATTTCCCAGGTTGGTGCTGAGCGTTGATTTAGTTTCGCAATTAAAACACAAAAGAAAACTTGGGGCAGAAATGTCTTGATTATTACATAAAAACTTGATTGGATTTGCTGATCAAAATGATTTAGAATATAGGGGCACCTTCATTCAATTCATGGATTCTTTGAATGGTGGAGGTGTCACCTTTCGGTTAAAGTGGATAAAGAACAATCGAATATTCCACCCCGTCCATGGTCACGTCTATTTTTTTTTTTGACGAGATCCTTGCGTACCCTTAGAAGAAGTTTCTAGAAACTCGAAATCGTTAATAAACATGGAAAGAAACATTGTAGCTTGACCTTGTTGTAAGAGTGTGATGATACTGAGTGATATTTACATGAACAACTCAATCCGGATAAATCCTCTGGTTTCCATCGGATAAATAATTGGAATCCGTTCCACAAACGAGTATTCCATGTCCCCGCAAAGAAAAAAAAGGCGACTCCAACTTCTAGCACTTGGAAAGGGTTTCTTATCTAAGGTAGATCTCGAAGAAAATAGGTTTGTTGGGAGGTTGAACTTCACATATCTGAGAATTATTTTACAGTTTCAAGCTCAAGAACTGCAAAACATTAAGTTTTCGAAAAGATGTTGAATTTTTTGTCAAAATGTACTACTTTCACAACTGGTTAATTAAAACTGCCCAATATCGGACTTATTGACCAGATTTATCAGCCCAAAATTAATACGCTCCCCTCAAGAAAGCTGGAATTTGATTTCCAATATACCAATGACTCCAAGTGATAACCTGAAGAGATACAATTGCCTTGCACACTTGGGTGAGATTTGTTAATTTAATTGTTCGGATTTGTTATATTATCATAGGGTATTTAAACAAAGCCGATTCATAAATTCTATTTCATCATTCGTTGACTTTTATTTTGAAATCCCATCATAGCATAATTATTGTAAATTCCATCGTACCATAACTATTATGGTAAATTCCTATTTGACCACAACTTCTATTGTAAAGTCTTAATATATCATCTTTTATTGTAAATTCACTTATAGGCTCTTATATTGTAAATTAGTCTTATGTGATCAATTTGATTGTATTCTACAATCATGATCACCATGACTTTTATTGTGAATTCTGAATCAGCATCACTTGATCACTCCATTTTTACCATAATCATTTATCATAATGAATTATAATCATAGTTCTTGTTGTAGTTATCGTAATAGATCATAGTTCTGATTATAGTTATAATCATACTTAACATCATGCTCTATTAACATAATGTACCATCTTATTATAGCACCGACCCCTTATCTCATCCCAGATGATCATCGTATTATCCAAGGCAATACAATTTAAAGTTTCCAATTCTAATTAGAGTTATCAGGATCCCTTCCAATAACCGCCTTGCACGTTACCGTTAGCTTCGTCAATAATATCAAATAAGCTTAGGCGAAAAAGAATTTACAGGGAATGCTAACCGATTAGATTCAAAAAAAAAAAAAACCAAGAGCTGTAAGAGCCCGAACCCTCTAAATATCTGGTCAACGCTAAAACCAACTAGAGGTCACTAAAATGCACACTAATAGTGACATATTGACTGTACTCCAGTCTCGGGCACAAAGAGATGGGAATAATAGTCACAAGATACACAAAATACGTATTCACACCATCTTGTACTTTATCCAACAATTTCGTGATTTGTGACTATAGAGGAAATAATACTGCGCAATTGTTCGCTCAACGCCGAGAACAATCATACACACAGGTCCCTCGCTGGTCTTTATTTCCAATTTCACCTTATAAAAACTTGTCCATTCCACCAAGAAACTCTTGTTAAACATAATACTTTGAACTAAACCGGTGGCTTTGTGTTCAACACGTTAAACAAAAACAAAAACATTCATCGCAAGCTTTACAAAAATGCAAATAGGGGAACCATAAGCCAGATCTCTCTATTCTTCTTATTTGTTCTACAAAGAGTGAATAGCTGGACCAGCTGCCCTCCTTTTTCTCCCCCACTGCGTTCGCTGGTTTCTTTATTAATAGTATTGGTCATTCTGTAGTGTAGTACCCAGTTGTAAAGAGAATGTTTGGAGTACCTGCATATATTTCGACTCTGCAAAGTCTCCCCAAAGGCTCAGTAAAGTTGCACCAACGCACTAACAAACTTTTTTAGATCGTGTCGCATTATATTCTTCCAGTATAGTTTCAAAGTCAGTGTTTAGATTTTTTTGATCTCCATCCACTTTTTTTTTGACTTGACATGGAGAGACATAGTATCATATCCGTGAGCACCGAGGTGGAAATCGAGACCCCGGTGTCGGAAGTCAATATGTGGAGTGAGAACACTGCCGTTACCAGTGCGCCCACATCACACAACTCTCTGCCCAAGGCATTCCAACACCACACTAACGCCAGCGCCATAAGTATCAATAGTGTTGCCAGTGGCGGCACTGATGACCTCAAGCCTATCAGACTTATGAAGCGCCAACAAGAGCGGGAACTGAGGAAATCTTTGTCGTTGGCACCTACACATCCCTACAGCGCCTCCCCTCAACTGTCGGTGGTATCCTTTGGAAGAACTCTCTTGGGTCAACAATCAAAAGCTGCTTCTACTGATGACTTCCAAATTAGACCTATACGATTGGGCTCAAGCAACAGATCTACTCGCAGAGATAGCCGAGGTTCATTCAGTAGCACACTTCCAACAATCAGTACTGCACACCGCAATGATTCCAATTCTGATCTCTGCAGCACTTTTTCCGAAATGAGCACCCAAACTAAAAGAAAACTGATTCTGATCAAAAACCTCCCAATGAACGTCCCAAGCTCAGCTATCAGCTCATCTACCTCTGGCGTAAGCCTGAAGGGCCACTCCAGAGAATCTTCAGATGACACACTGGATCACATCTTTGCCATGTGTCTTGTTGATTTCCACCACCAAAGGGGGCCAGAAGTGCAATGGTGGAAATCAAACTACCACCCCACTTTTAGTGACGGACTATTCAAGAATTTACCCTTCCAAGCATTGCCTGATGGCTCCCACTTGTTTGAAGAAACTTTCTCCAACTTTAACTTGGTGTACGACTTCAAATTGAGACAGCTGGTGGACGACATGGCAGACTTGAATGCTTTCAAAGGTGATCCTAGAAACCTAAAAACTCTCTTTGGTTGCTCTTGCGTGCGGCAAGTGAAAACCAGCGACTTGTCTCAGGAAGAAAGAGACCGCAACCAAGACATTACAAGATCAATTGTTCAAAAGGGTATCGTGGTCATTCTGCGCAAACAACCAATATTCACCAAAATCAAAGAAAAGCTTTCAATCATTACAAAGAGCTACTTCTTACAAGAAAATATGCAAAACTTTGAAGTGTTAGAAAGCTTGTTTGAGAACCTTAACACCATGGATAGCATCCGCCCCAATTTGACCTTGAGTGCTGACGATTTTACCCTGGGAAAACAAATTAACATGAAAATGAACGAAATGGATGATGAGTACTTTATCAATCTAAATCTCAAGACACTGATTATCAAGTTCAAACAAGACTTTTTACGCATCTTCAAAAGTCTTATGCTTAACAAAAAGATTGTTGTTTTCCTGAACACAAACCTTGAAATGTTAACTCAATTCCAAAACAACTTGATATCTTTATTTCCCAATTTGATTAATCATTTAGAGTTTTCCGGGTGCCCATTACTGGATTACAGTGAGACCAATGGCCCATTGCTCAAACCAAACTCATTGAACACAACCAACCGCAAGTCGTTATTGCGTTTCTTTGGGTTACCACTTCAAATTTTCAACACCAAGAATTCGTTTTGGAACCCATACATGCCGTTACAGCAATTGGACGAGCTTAGCATTTCCAGTTTTATGATTGGATGCTCGAATCTATTGTTTGTAAACCAAGCTGCGCAATTTAAAATTGACATTGTAGTAAACTTGGACACGGGGGAACTCCTGTATCCTAACGGAGGAAAATCCGAAGACATGTCTCTTAGTCACAGTGACAAGAAATTCATTAACCAGTTGGTGAACAATATAAGTGAAGGTGCTACAGATGAGTTTGTCGGTAGCGATGACTACATTCGTTACCAATTTGAAGACTATCTTACATCCATGGTTTCGACGTTGAGATTTTCCCAATATGTTGAAAAGTTCAAACAGCCCCCACCGGGATTCGATCCACTGGTATCTGCCGTGGCTGCATTGGCAAGAAACCAAACACAACCAGCACAAGCTGTCAATTTGCCATACGGTGTTGGGGATGTTTCATTGTTCAACGCAAAATTCATTGAATCCTGGAAAGAAACGAATAATTTTAAAATCTGGGATATGATGGCGGACGAATTCATATTTAACTTTAGCGAGCCCAAGCATTTGGGAGTGGATATTCTGGAAACAAGCCAAGCATACAAAAACATTAGCAACTTTTTTAGCTCAACCTTTAGATTTACCAAACAGGAAGAGGAAACTGGATCGAAAGCACAAAAGTATATTGAGGAAGAACACGACGACGATGCAACTGCAGTTGCATCACTGGATTCCATTTCGATTGCCACCAAGGGCAGTGCTGCATTGGGTGAGGAATTCGAGCATGTTGAGACCCCTCAGGGAGCAGTAAACAAATTGAGTAGTTGGACTTCGGGCTGGGGGTTTAAAAAAAAGCAAGGGACATGAATATTTTTGTATTATGATTAGAAGTATATAGGGTTAAGGTTTTAAAGATTTAGCATTGTTAATTGTATACTTGTGTCGAGTAGGAAGTTGTCTTGAGACCTGAATAGGAAATGGGACTGTGATACGAAAAAAAAAATAATATGAATAATTGGTGGTGTATTTGTCATTAATAGGGATGGCTCACGCCGTATGAGGTAATTCGAGATGAATAAAACTAAAAATGAGTTAATTTGAGATGAGAAATACAAAAAATGAGTTAATTCGAGAAAATAAGACAACAATAAGCTAAATGGGGACTGTTCATTGCGGAGTTAATTATAGGAAGCTTATTGCGGAGTTAATTGTAGAAATTTAATTGTGGAGTTAGTTGTAGAAGAGAAAGGTTGCACACAAATAAGGCTGTAGACAAAACATGGTGTATACAAATAAGGCTGTGGAAATAAAACTCTAGAAATGGAGCTATAGAAATGAAGCAGAAATGAAGCTAAATAAAGCGTAGAAACGAAGCATAGAAATAAAGCGTAGAAACGAAGCATAGAAATAAAGCGTAGAAACGAAGCATAGAAATAAAGCGTAGAAACGAAGCATAGAAATAAAGCGTAGAAACGAAGCATAGAAATAAAGCGTAGAAACGAAGCATAGAAATAAAGCGTAGAAACGAAGCATAGAAATAAAGCGTAGAAACGAAGCATAGAAATAAAGCGTAGAAACGAAGCATAGAAATATAGCTGTGAGAAGAGGTGGCTGAAAATTCGAGAGTACATGAAGACAAATAGTATCTAATTATATACTGAATGAAACATGATAATGGTCACAAAGCAAACACGAAATTGAAGGTTAACGGGAATACGACCCATAAACAAGTCACAATTCCTCAAAATGCTCCTCGATCCCGAACGGTACGTGCAGTTCCAGGAGGTTACCTAGGTTTCAAATCCAATTTGAACCCATAGGGTGTTCAGAAGGTTGCATGCAGTGCATGCTACTCGTATATTTCCAAGGTTTCAATGGGTCGCCGAAGTCAAAGAGTATTCCGAGGGTTTCAGACGGTGCGTGCTACTAGTGGTATATTCCCACTGAAACAGTGGGTGCTCGCAGGTGGTATTATATACCGAAGCTTTCAGACTGGCCTAAAGGGTATGCTTTCCAAAGGTTTCAGACTGGCCTACAGGGTATGCTTTCCAAAGGTTTCAGTCGGACCCAGAAAGGCATTTTTAGAGATTCCAGACGGACCCAGAAGGAACTGTCCCACAAAGAAAAAGAATATTTTGGATTCACCTTCCATAAAACAATTGTCACCATTACATACACTATGATACTAGTGAAAAGGGAGCTCACGGGCCGGCAGAGGGAGATATATTTGCATAAGGCATAGTGCAAATTTGGCACCAGGCGAATATTGCGACGGAGATAAGAACAGAAAACCTAGTCAAACATTGAATTTGATCGGGTATGATTGCGACTGATGACAGATAGTCATATGACAGCCAACGAAGCAGCGCAGAAAACCCAGTGAAAATACCCTCATGTGCACTCACACTACAAGCATTACAAATACCCCCACCCCCCACTATAATGCTTCTGCGTGTTCGCACGTTGGGCCCCACTCCCATCGCCTAATTAGCTACAGAAGAAAATAGAAACAGAAAAAAAAAAAAGAAAAAAAGTGCAAAAATGTTAAAATACACAAGTGGCCCTATAGCATAATGATAGCCATGATTACTAATCTTAGGCATATTGAGACGTTAAGTGGCGAAAATAGGCCACAAACATACAACACAATCAAGTAGGCTAAAACTATTGTTGTGTTTATTTAGAGAAGCTGGTATTTTTATAGCTTGTATTATCTTGCTGAAATTTCGAAATAAAAAAAATTTAATTAGATTGTAAAGCAAACGATGGAACAGATCGACTATTCGTACCATGGGTATGGATTACATCAATTGCCGTCACTATTCTTTATAGAGAAGGGCCAAGGATTCGGGCTGCTTGCTAAACATCATAAGAATAATCAGACTGCGCCAACACAGGGGCTACTTGGGTGTTCATGTGATGATGGCTGGGGGCCATTTTCCCAAGAGTACTCGGATTTCACACCGTGCTTTTTGCAGGGATTGGTATTTGGTGGTGTTGCCCTCGCCATGGTCCTTGTTGGGTTATTGCAGATTGTGTCTTTAAGACGTAAAAGAGTAACCTCGTCTAACCGCGTAAGTTGGTCCTACTATGCCAAGTTACTCTTGTCCTTGATTCATATCGCTTTCCAAGCAAGCTTGTATACTTTGTATGCTGGCCCACGCGATGTCATTAGCTCGGCTTTGGCTTTAAACATCCTCGCTGGTGTCGTTGCTCTTGCAATCGTTTATTTTGAACAATTAAAATTAACAGTACCAAACGGACTCGCTCTTTTCTACTGGTTATTCCAAATCATTTTGAACGTTGGCAAACTCATTAACTTAAACTTGAGAAATGCAATCACAACAAACTTCGCTGTGGTGATCTTGTTGTCCACCGTTAATGCATCTTTTATGCTTTCAATCTCCATTTTGTTCCGCCCAGTACCAATCCACAAGCTGGTCAAGAGAATCTCACCTTGGGAGTCCGCTGATGTTTTCTCCCGTATCACTTTCAACTGGATGGGTCCCTTAATGAAAAAGGGTCACTTGCAATACTTGACCCAAATCGACTTGCCGGTGCTCCCTCGCTACTTGAGATCCCAAAACAGCGCAGATTCTTTCTACCACGAATGGAACAAACAGGGTAAAGTAAACCCTTCCCTCTCTTGGGCTATTGCTAAGGCCTTCGGCTCAAGCTTCGTTATTGGTGGCTTTTTTAAAGGAATCCAGGATATCTTGGGCTTTGTTCAACCTCAATTGTTGAAAATGTTAATCAAGTTTGTCAATGAGTACTACCAAGAAGTTCAAAACCAAAAACTCGAAGGTCACGAAAAGAAAGAAATCCCTCTTACAAGAGGGTTTATGATCGCCTTTGGTATGTTCGTTGTCTCCGTTGTCCAAACAGCTGCCCTCCATCAATACTTTTTCCGTGCCTTCGATTTGGGAATGCAAATCAAGTCAAGTTTGACCTCAGTTATCTACAACAAGTCCTTGGTCTTGTCAAACGAATCAAAGCTGACTTCAAACACCGGTGATATCGTCAACTTGATGTCTGTTGATGTTCAACGTTTGCAGGATTTGGTGCAAAACTTGCAAATCATCTGGTCTGGTCCATTCCAAATCATATTGTGCCTTTACTCCTTACATGGTCTCTTAGGTAACGCCATGTGGGCTGGTGTGTTTATTATGGTTATCATGATTCCTCTTAACGGTTACCTCGCTCGTATCCAGAGAAACTTGCAAAAGGTGCAAATGAAACACAAGGATGAAAGACTGAACCTCATCAGTGAAATCTTGAGTAACATCAAGTCCCTCAAGTTGTACTCGTGGGAACCAGCTTACTTGGACCGTCTTAACCACGTGCGTAACGAAAAGGAATTGAAAAACCTCAAAACTATGGGGGTCTTCCTGGCCTTCCTGAACGCAACTTGGAACTTGGCCCCATTCTTGGTGAGTTGCTCCACTTTTGCCTTGTACGTCTTTACCAACGATCGCACCTTGTCCACAGATATTGTCTTCCCAGCTTTGGCATTGTTCAACTTGTTGACCTTCCCATTGGCTGTTGTTCCTAATGTTATTACAGCCCTTGTCGAAGCCCAGGTTGCTATTGGTCGTTTGACAAACTTCTTGACAAGCGCAGAATTACAACCAGATGCTGTCATCAGACAACCAGCAGCTACAAAGACCGGCGATCTTGCCTTGGAAATCAAGAACGGTACCTTCCTTTGGTCCAAAGCTGAAGGTGAATCAAACTACAAGGTGGCATTGAGTAGTATCAACTTAACCGCTAACAAAGGTGAACTCCACTGTATTGTCGGTAAGGTTGGTTCTGGTAAATCGAGTATTATCCAAGCTATTTTGGGTGACTTGTACAAGTTGGACGGTACTGTCCGCATTCACGGTAAAGCTGCGTATGTTTCACAAGTCCCTTGGATCATGAACGGTACTGTTAAGGATAACATCTTGTTTGGTCACAGATATGACCCAGAATTTTATGAACATGTCATCAAGGCTTGTGCCTTGTCCGTTGACTTGAAGATTTTACCAAAGGGCGATCAAACAGAAGTTGGTGAAAAGGGTATCTCTCTTTCTGGTGGTCAGAAGGCCCGTTTGTCCCTTGCTCGTGCTGTCTACTCGAGTGCCGATGTTTTCTTGTTGGATGACCCATTGAGTGCTGTTGATGAACACGTTGGTAAGCACATCATCGACCATGTTTTGGGTCCAAAGGGTTTGCTCAATAACAAAACTGTCATCTTGGCCACTAACAGTATCAAGGTTTTGAATCTCGCCAATACCGTCCACATGATCAGCGATGGCCGTATCATTGAACAAGCATCTCCAAGCGACATCCAAAAGCAGGAGTCGTCAAAGTTGTATGCGTTGATCTTGGAATACGGTACCAAGGCAAAGGAAAAGGCTGAAGAAGTGAAAGAAGAAAGCGTGGCCCCAGAAGATTTGTCTTCGGACTCTTCCATCAACGAGGACAATGCTGATGCTACCTCATTGGCTGCTTCCTTGGTCACTATCCCTGACTCTGATGATTTTGAAGAAGCAGAACAAGAAGACAGAAAGGAACACATGGAACAAGGTAAGGTTCAATGGAAGGTGTACCTTGAGTACGTCAAGGCTTGTAACCCTGTTTTTGTTGCCATGTACATCACCTTCACCATTGTTTCCAACTTGATGAGTGTTTTCCTGAACCTTTGGCTTAAGCACTGGTCTGAAGTCAACACCGAGCATGGCTACAACCCCCAGATTCCAAAGTACTTGGGTACATACTTCTTGCTTGGTATTGGTTACTCCGCCTCCACAATGATCCAAATTGCCTTTATGTGGATTTATTGTTCTATCAGCGGTTCAACCATCTTGCACAGCCGTATGGCCCAGTCTGTTTTGCGTGCCCCAATGTCCTTCTTCGAAACCACCCCTATCGGTCGTATTGTGAATAGATTCTCCAACGATATCTACAAGGTTGACGAAGTCTTGGGCCGTGTCTTCAGTATGTACATCTCCAACAGTACCAGAGTTGCATTTACCATCCTTGTTATTGGTTCTTCCACTTGGCAATTCCTCATCTTCATGATCCCTCTCGGTGTCTTGTACTCCTACTATCAGCAATACTACATGCGTACTTCCCGTGAAGTTCGTAGATTGGACTCGGTCTCCAGATCACCAATCTATGCCAACTTCCAAGAATCCCTTACCGGTGTATCTATAATCAGAGCTTATAGCCAAGAGAAGCGCTTCAAGTTCTTGAATGAACAAAGAATTGATAAGAACATGCGTGCCTACCATCCTGCTATCAACGCTAATAGATGGTTGGCTGTCAGATTGGAACTTTTAGGTTCTTTCATCATTTTGGCTTCAGCTGGGTTGTCCATTTTCACCTTGCGTTCAGGTACCCTTTCCGCTGGTATGGTTGGTTTGTCTGTTTCTTACGCCTTGCAAATCACCCAAGCCTTGAACTGGATTGTCAGAATGTCTGTTGAAGTTGAAACCAACATTGTTTCCGTTGAACGTATTATGGAGTACTCCGAATTGAAGCCAGAAGCACCAAGAGTCATTGAAGATCACAGACCATCAAAAGGATGGCCTTCACAAGGTGGAATTCAATTCAAGAACTACTCCACCAAGTATAGACCTGAGTTAGATCTTGTTTTGAAGAACATTAACTTGGATATCAAGCCTAAAGAAAAGATTGGTATTGTTGGTCGTACTGGTGCAGGTAAATCTTCCATTACTCTTTCCTTGTTCAGAATCATCGAAGCCTTTGATGGTAACATTGATATTGATAATTTGGACACTTCATCAATCGGTTTGGCCGATTTGAGAGAGAAATTATCAATTATTCCACAAGATTCCCAAGTGTTGCAAGGAACCATCAGATCGAACTTAGACCCTACTGACATTTATACTGACGAACAAATCTGGCGTGCATTGGAGTTGTCTCACTTAAAAGACCACGTTCTCAAAATGCATGAACAAGATCCTTCCGTTGAGAATCCTTTGCTCTCGAAGATTAACGAAAGTGGTCTGAACTTATCCATCGGCCAAAGGCAATTGATGTGCTTGGGTCGTGTGTTACTTAAACTTGGAGACTCCAACGTGCTAGTCTTGGATGAAGCAACAGCTGCCGTCGACGTTGAAACTGACAAGGTTTTGCAAGAAACTATTAGATCAGAATTCAAAAACAAAACCATCATTACCATCGCTCACAGATTAAACACTATCTTGGACCTGGATAGAATCATTGTTTTGGAACAAGGTGAGGTAGCAGAGTTCGACACTCCAGCAAACTTATTGAAAAACAAAGAGCTGTTGTTCTACTTATTATGTAAACAAGGTGGCTTTGTCGATGAAGAAGATTAAATATTGATATAATTATAAACGTGATTCTAATTAGAACTGATATTGAAATAGGGCATAAGAGCTTTCATCAGAGCCTTCTTGCACAATTGTTTTTTTGTCTCTTGATTGTCTCTTGATTGACTACGTAGTGATCCATTCTTTGTTTGAAATGGGTCTTGTTCAACTCTTGCTTGACTTTTATCTGAATGCTATTGAGTCTTTCATTATGAGATCCATTGAGATATCATGTTGGAGATTCTACATTAAAAAGCGTGCAATTTATTTACCAGATTCTATTTTACTCACACTAGTGATCACTTCTCTTTCTTAATGCGTTCAATGTATATAATGGGGTGTACTTTTCACGAGACTCCACTTCGACGGGGTTAGCCAACGAAATGTTCTTGACAATATCAGTTTTAGAGGCTTGTAATTCTGAGCCGTTAAAAGTGTAGAAAGCTACTAAATCATTAGAGGCACTTGTGTCAGCATCCAAGGAAGCAATGACTCTGTTAACCAGGGTGTCCAATGTCACATCTATAACCTTGAATTCTGTTGTGAATGTTTGTAAGTGAGTTAACTTGTCTGTGAGTTCTAGAACCACAATGGCACTGGTGTTTTCTATGGTTACAATGACGAGGTTCTTCTCACCATTTTGAAGAGACAAAATCTTGCTGACAACGATTTCACGAACTGAATCTTCGGTCCGGAAACGGGAAGGAGGGTAGTGTTCGTCCAGCAAGAGAGATTCGACAATTGGTCTCAAATTGAAGGACTCCACCAATTGGTCGTCGTACCATTTCCATAAACAAATAAAGTCGTCACCACCACCGCTGATTAATAAAGAAGGCTCGAAAGATGGGATGTGCATGGAAGATACAAACTCGTGATGGCCGAAAAGCCAGTTTTTGATCACATATGCTTTGGGGTAGTTGGTTACTCTAATATGCTCGTCTCTGTCACCAGTCAAAATGAACTTTTTGTCGTTGAACTTGGCTACCAACACATCACTCAACATGGAAACATGGCCCAAAATTGGCGTCACTTCGGACTCTGGAGTTGAATCCGCATTGTCGATTGGGATAGAGTAAACATCACCAAACTTATCGGCAACTACCACGTTGGAGCCTTCGTTGTCAATTGAGATGGCACACGGTCTCTTGGGGAAGGATTGACGCTTGATGAGTGTGAGACAGTTTGTCTGGCTCAAGTCAATACGGAAAATGATAACTGCCTTGTCAAAATCGTTCGTTCCAATCAAGTATTGATTGTCGGTCGAAACCTCTAAAGATCTTATACTGTTGTATAATAACGAATCTGGGTTTGCAACCTTAACTGGTTTAGAATCATCCTTCTTGATCTTCTTGTTGTTAGCTTCATCTGCTACAGTATCTTTCCATGAGCCAACTTGCTTTCCAGACTCAAGACTGAAAACGCTCAAATGGTTGTTCACAGCAGTAAACAAGTGGCTTCCACTGCTGTTGGTTGTAAGGATCTGATATGGATGCTTCATTATCTTACCTTGATGGCTTCTTGAGGTGGAAAATTTCTAGTGCGATGCGCATCTTCAATCTTGTCATGTGTTATGGCACGTGCAAGAGCTACAATGCTGATTATTAAAAGCCCAGGCTTTCGTATTTCCAATTTTCCAGAATTCTTGGAGCAACTTTGTTCAGATGGTGCCTAAGTGTGGACCACCTCCACGTACCTATGCTTGGTTTCTTGTTTCCGTAACTTTCTCTCTTATATATACACTGTGATGAAACTTGTACATACCCAACCTGTATCCTGTGTATTCACACGTGATGTTTTTTTCACACTACCGCTATCGACACTGATGCGGACCAAGCAGACGCTTAATCCGGCTGTGGAGTAAAAGGTACTGGTGCGAAGTTGGTCCATCATAACACATGATCTCCGTACTTTATTGTAATTGTACATAACGGTCGGATAGAAAATTGCAGAATTATTAATAAAAGTTTTTTCTAATTGCACACTCATTTTCCACTGTTACTGCTAATTCCTCTGTCAACCATTCTCTATATCCTTTATCACCAATACTAAAATCGATCGTTAATAATTCTGACTCTACATTAAAATCATCAACTACATTTCTCTAAATTCAATCCATTTTACATCCATCGAAATTAAAATCATTTATAATCATAATAACCAGGCATATACACAAATCCTTATTTAACCATTACAAAAAATACAAGAAAACAATGTAAGCTAATGGTGACTTCTCATTGTCGATTGTTCCAAAAGCAAGTTCACCTCAGCCAGATTAATTACAGCACCCTTTTCGGAGCACTTTGCTTTGGCTTTTAACTCTGAGCACAAGCCGTCAATGTCAATCTCTGTGTAACGAGGATGAGAAGTTATACGGTCCCATATTTCAGAGCATCTGATAGCCTTCTCAGGTGCAGGCACCACTTCATCCTCCTCCTTTACCTCCTCAAACAACTGTGAAGGCTTTGAATTTTTGGTCACTAAATCATTGAACAAAAAGTCAGCGTTTGCTGCGAGAGGGTCATACACCGAGTCCTCTGTGGTGAGATAAGCCAAAGGATCGTCATTTTTCAGTGCAAAAGGCTGTGATATCAGTTGAGAGACTGGTTCTTGTTTAAATTGTGGATTTGAGTAATTTTGTTGAATTTGCAGGTTATCAGAGTTTGGCGAAATACCGCTGGTACCAAAAGCCAAGTCCACATCAAAGTTATTATCCATGAGGAAAGATAAGGCATCAGGTTGTTGTTGTTGTTGCTGCTGCTGCTGTTGTTGCTGCAGCTGCAGATTGCTATCAATGGACTTGCTAAAGCTATCATCAAAGTAGTCGAGGAAGCCTGTTGGGTTCGTACCATAAAAGTTTGAAGGTGGAGTCACCAAGTTTGAAGCGGGCAGTTCTGTTGAAAAGTTGGCATTTTGGTGTTGGTTGAGGGAATCGCCAGTTACCGAAGAGACATCTGAGGGGAATTCCTGGTTCGACGAGCGCTGGTATTTCGGCACTGGGCACTCCTTCGTTCCACAGGCTTCATTCAACAGTGCACAAAAGGCATCCACTTGTTCGTCAAACTTACCAGTAAAGTCCAAATTATTATTGTCTTTTGAGGGAAATGGATTACTCAGCGAGTGCGTCGAGGCAACAGACGAATCTGGAGAAACCAAAAGGTTATTATTCAAAGGCAGCGCAAACGACGACGATCCGTCCGTGCCCACATAGTTATTGTCAGCCAGCGACTCCAGCAGCGCCGTTGCCAGTTTATGTATAGATGGTCTTGACAAATTACTATTTCTGGCCCATGGGAAGTCAACCAGGGCTTGAGGCAAACTATTACTCTCTGCTGACACAGCAACATTCTGCGTCGTGGTTTCTGGTTTATCAAATTGTGGAATGTACCCTCCAGTTTGTGGGTTCGACAACTTCCCAACTTTAGTTGGCAACTTTAAATCCAGGAAGTTAGAGTGCCCACGGTACCTAGTTAACTCCCTCTTTAGCACTTCAACCTGTGCCTGTAAAAAGTCCGATTCAGTGCTAATCTTGACATTCATATCCTCCAATGATTTCACCTTGTCTTCCAACTCCTTCATCTTACGCTCCTTACGCTCACGGTAGGCTCGTTGTGCAGCACGATTCTGTGCCGTTCTCTTCAGCTTAGGTTCAGTTTCAATGGGCTTTCTACCAGCCTTCGTATGTGCCTTCTTGTCATCATGTGCATCCGGTGAATGGAGATCCTGAACCTCAGATATTCCTCTCTTGTAGTCTGTCATCCTGTTTTCCACTCTTGCTCCTACAAAAAGAAAAATTCAGTGTATATAAATAAAAAAATCTTAGATTTATAAGCCGTTGTTCAACTATTTAAGGGGCATAGTAAAAAAGGAAAAGAAATGAAAGCAAAAACCAGGGTACGAGATGAGAGCTAAAAGCGTTGGAGCCGTGCAAAGAGTAAAGTCCGAGAATAAAAGGCATTAACGATAAGACCTAAAAGCCATCCTCACCACCAACTGAGCGCTCACCCTACCATGCAAGCTTGAAGGTGGCTAACGCCACCCTCGAGAAGGCCCTTGCACATCGTGTACGTTCGTTCCCAGTGAAATACTACAAAGCGCTCTCTCTTATTATTACTTTTATTTTTTAGCTCGCATAATTAGTAATCGAAAATCAAAAGAAACGTGTTGTTTTATTATACTTCATTTGCTCTTTAAGGTGATAGTGATGATACCGATTCTTCCCGCCATGAAACAACGTTCTTGCCTTTTCCTTAGGCTTGGTATGTACGGTGTTTACGCCTAGGTGACTCTGAAGTAGGAACTGGGGAAGGAAACCCCTTCCCGCTCCCCATTTAGTGGCAAATCACAAGATCTTTAGTGTTAATGCAACGCAGCTTGGTTTGTGTCTGGGGTTACTACATATCTTCTGTATTAACTGTCAAGGTGGTGCTGTCACCAAGTTGCGCTCCATCTAGCAAGTTTGTCCAGAACGGCTGACTTTGCTCTTTTGAGTAAGTATTATTCCATCCTCTTTGTATCTCCGCAGCAATACTCCCGTTAAGGGCCACTTATTTCCTCTGCCCGCTGTTTTGCCTAAAACGTTTCTAAAAGCTACCACAAAGTGTAAGCGTATGTCTGAAACACCGCTCGCTAAATATTGCTTGTGCTAGATATTGCGTGTGGCTCCAAAAACGAGTCCGTTTCCTTATCATTATTTCTGTTGCGTCCTCCTCAGTGACCACCTATCCGTCATATCCAATTAGCATATTCTATTTCTACTTATTAACAAACATAACCTATATCTACTATTAACAAACATACCCTATATCTATCATTAAAACCTACCCAATTATCATTCATTAAGTATTCATTAACTTACCTTCCATTTATTTCAATCGCTTTGATCGTTAATTTCAGTTCACAATCGAATATTGCATCTTAGAATTTGACTACCAACTAATTTACACTCCATGTCTAAGAGATCTTATGAAATTCCTTCATAACAGGTCCCAATTCTTTCTTTCATTTAAAGCTTTTAGCTCTTTATTATCATCCTATTAATCTCTCGCCACTTCTTAAATCTTCACAATTTAACAGTTCTTTCACTAATCAACTAAATGTTGGTCCGAGTACACCATGTCTGGGAAATCATTCGCCTAAATTGCACCCTCTTAAATCTTCACGATATCACATCATAAACATCTGTGCCAAAGCATGGACTAGCTCAGCAACCATAATCCCAGAAAGAACGATGCTAAATGTCCTCAAGTATACAATTTATGATCTTTGTGTTGGAATGAAAATAAAACTTCATTCTTCTGCTTAGTCTATACTGTTTGAAAATCCAATTTACGACACCAAAGCCTCCTCAAAATCTCTACCAAAGACTTCAAACCTCTAAATCCTCACCTAAGATGTTAAAATCTCCAAATATATGCACTAAAGACTTCAAACCCTGCAATTCCATGCATTTAAGACTTAAACCTATCAAGTTTCCTCACCAAGCTAGTCTACAAATAACCAAGCTAGTATACAAATAACCAAGCTAGTCTACAAATAACCAAGCTAGTCTACAAATAACCAAGCTAGTCTACAAATAACCAAGCTAGTCTACAAATAACCAAGCTAGTCTACAAATAACCAAGCTAGTCTACAAATAACCAAGCTAGTCTACAAATAACCAAGCTAGTCTACAAATAACCAAGCTAGTCTACAAATAACCAAGCTAGTCTACAAATCTCTCACCGAGCCCACCAAAGTACCAACTTCTATATATTGATCTTCATTGAATCCTATAAAACATTAGGAAAACACAGAAATCCAAACCCTTGAAAATAAAAAAGGCGAAGGACAGGATTTGAAGAGAACAAAGATTTTGGTTCCGCACTAAAATTCTCCATGCATTACTTGTCGTAAAACGATGATCCCGATAGACAAGTTGAACATTCTGGCACTGCAAGTACCCGATTCCGATTCATATGTGGACATCACCGACAAGGTGTTCCTGTCGCTCTTGACATTGAAGGATACCAAGGTTGTCCAGCTGCCATTTTTTGATCTTCTCGAAGGTGCTAGGGCAGTTGAAGTCATGAACAAAAAGTTGGATACTGGACTTATTACTTTGCTGAAAGAAGAGCTTGAGTTCGACCCCACTGCTGCTATAGACGTCGACCAAGTCATCGCAGTCAACGACAAGTTGATTCAAGGCTTGATGAGTTGGTTGAATAACAGTCTGTTATCAATCACAGTTCTCAGTTGTCGGTATGTTGAAACTATTCTCAGGAACAACGCTTCTTTGAGAAGTGTTAATGTTAGTGAGGTATGTAAACTCGGCTCAGACCCCATCACTGTTGAAATGCAAGCGCTTCAGGCCTTTATCGTGGGTATTTGTAAATTCATCGATACTTGTTTGTTCGTTGGCAAAACAGTCTTGTACGATGAAGAGGATTTAAATTCAAGAAGTATGGGATTGAATTTTTTGTCCGATATAACTATGGACAACGCTCTCAAATATATCTCGGATATTAAGGATTTGTTACAGACCAAAGACATCCAGAATAAACACATCTTGCTTGACCAATTGGAGTTGGTGCAATGCCTTAACCAATTATCTCTGGTATTTGAATTGAAAATAGATCTTTTCCAATCCCAAACTATGGATCTCAAATTCATTGATAGATTAATGCTATTGATCAAGTCAATGAGCGCTATCACTCCAGTAGAGGTTCCAAAATACAGCTTTTCCAAGTTTATTCAAGTGTACCTTGATAACAATGTCATTCCCTCAGAACTATACGAAATCCCTAGAGACGTTGCATGGAACAACTTGAACAAAGTATTCCTCGAAATCAAACGTTTCATTGAGGTTTCCGCAAAGGTTTCTAATATAAACCAGTTGGAAAATATGCTCACTTTTGATATACAACACTCTTCCTTACAAGTATTGGCTCGTGGTGCATTCCAGTTTTTCTTGGTGCGTGACGACTCCCTGGTAATGGGGTCTGAGCTTTCGTTGAATGCCTTGATGTTCCATAGAATCGAAAATGTCGTTGGTGTCAACACCCAAATCTTAAACATCGAGCCCAAACCAGCGTATGCAGACATCTTGCTGAATTGGCAAGATCTCATTACAAGGTTGGACCTGGCACTCTACCATAGCTTGACAGCACATGCACTGAACCCTTGTAGACAACAACAACTCCGCTCCCGCAGTTTGGTGGTTTGGGACTCCCTTCAAGTCACATGGGAAGCTTTTGAATCAGAAAGTTTCCAGGATCACAAATTAGGTGATACTCTAGTTGGCGGGCAAATTTCCTTTGCAATCTCACTGTTTGTCTACTACACCAAATTAAACCTCATGATCGATTTGGCCCTCCACGGGATCGAACTTGAACTATATGATGATTACGAGTTGTATTTGATTTATTGGTATGTTCTGTATTTAATAAAGACCCAGATTGAACATGTTTCTGGTCGCGTGCAGCAAATCATCCAAGGTAAAATACATGCATTGAGGAAGAAGAAGACAAAATCCTTAATAGAGGAAATGCACTTACATTCCTTGATGCAAACCGAATCATTCAATAATTCTTACAGAATAGCATCCCTCACTGCTCTCATGAACTTGACAGAGGCTGTTAGAATGATCCAGATTGTATTATCTTCATTTGGCTTAATTGACTATAAGTCGTCTCCTGCTAACTCGTTGTCACTGTTTGAAAACACAATCTTGTTCCGCTTAAAACCTTGGTCTCTGATTGGTGTGCCAGAGTTGCCCACGCACAAACAGTACTTGCAATCATTGAGCACCTCGTTCCTAGAGGAAGACGTGAAAAACTATGATTCCGTGTTTAACATCATCGAAGATAGACTTACAAAGGCCAAAACGGCTTTTCAGTTACTAATCAAAAATATTAACGGTGGGTTTTCTTCCGAGTTTGCAGATACCACAAATGCTGTCGACTGGTACAGTAAACTCATGAAAACTTGTATTGCATACATACTCGAACTCAAGGGAATAAGAAGGGCATGTGACGGAAGTGAACCTGAAAAGTTGAAGGAAACTCATAGATTGACTATGTCCAAGGGATACCATACCCATTTCCCTATTATTGGTATGAAACCTAAAAATTAGAGCATTTGGATAATGCATCAAAATCTGGAACCAACAAACAAAATCTGAAACCAATAAGCTTTCCTTAGTTTCCTAACTTCATTGGTGTCTTAAAGCTCTATATTTCTCTTATATAAATCGCATTTTATCATAAACAACTTTGTATGATTTTCTCGCTTCTCAAGAAGTAACACTTCTGAGTGTTATATTTAGGTAATCTGAAAGACGCTGTAATCCCCTACCTCGTTGAAACAAGTCTAGTAAAGCTGGAAGTTGAAAAAGGTATGAAATATCTAGAAATATCTCAATAATTATACGCATGACTCTGAGTTCTTCAAGAACATGCTAACGAATAAATCACCTCAAACTTTGAGAAGAGAGCGATTGTACCAAGGAATTACAGAGTTTCTGCGCTTTTACGATCCTATTGGATCCTGGTTTCAAGTAGATTTTCTCAATAGTTCTGTTGATTTCACGAAATCAATTGCGGTTTACACGCTGTCCACCAGCTGATTAGAAGCATCCAATTTATATGACTGTAACAAACTCTTTGGGATTCGTCATATGCATGGGACTCCCCTGTTGTCTGTTTATATTTTCTCAACCAAGTCCTTTAACTCTTTGGATTTCCTCTCCAAATAGACATCATTTTCAAGGACTGTTTTGACATCTTCTTCAATAAGAGCAACAGCTTCCTTTACGGCCTGGAGAGTTGCACGCATTCTCCGTAGGGCTTGTAAGTGCTCTTGATGGTTCTCCATGTGTTTATTTGATAAATTTGATATTCACGTGACTCTTGAGCAAGCCAATCAAAATAACCAAAAACTGAAACTGTCAAAAAAAACTACCAACGAGAGCAGATATGTCTACATCGATAGTCCGTACTATTAAGAACATCTACTCCTCTGGACTCAGAAGAGCAGCATGGCAAATACAACACCACAATGATACCAAGAGAGGTACTTTGGTTGGTGAAGATGACTTTGGTAACAAGTATTACGAAACCGACGTTCCTGAAGAAATTCACTTGAGAACCAGATGGGTTGAGTATGCCGAATGGGGTATTGACATGTCCAAGGTTGAACCTGGTTGGCACTACTGGTTGGGTTACGGTACTAACACTCCTCCTCACTTGTTGCAAGGTGATGAAAAGACCGTCAGAGCATACCCATTACCAGAAAAGCACAAGATGAACTTAACAAACACAACAGGTGCTTATGTTCCTTACAACACAGCAAAACCAAAGCATTCTGCTTGGGAACCAGTGGTTGCCAGTAGAGAATAGATAATAAATAGTAATCTATAATTCGTGATTAATTGTAAAAGTATGTGCATACTCAATGTCCTATAATAGCTATCATAAGATTAGTATCATAAAGTTTTCTATTGAATTTTAATCCTGAATCTATACAGTTGTTATATCGACTTCTACGTCTGATGTGACTTTAAGTCTTCTCATCTATAATGTTCTTTGCACTCATCTACAAAGCTCACTAGCAAATAGCTATGGAACTTCCATGACTCATTAATAAAAGCTTAAGGGCTCATGTAGGATTGAATTATCAACAACTGCAACTGCACTCTGGAAATCGGTTAGTTGCACTTCAACAAAAGATGATCTACAGGTCCCTTCAAATGGTGATGAAATCGGAATCATCCAAAAAATGGCTAGATTTTCAAATCATATTCGCATCTCAAAAATTTTCATAGTAATCATCAATGTCTGAAGAGAAGAAACCTGCTTTGGCTAATGAGGCTGTATTTGTGCAGTCGGCGCCAGTTCCTGACTCCTTTGTGAAAGTTGCTGGTGTTGACTACTCGAAGGATAATGCGTACAACATGACCGCTGTTGACTTGATTGGATCCATGAAGACCATGGGTTTCCAAGCTTCGTCAGTTGCTAAGGCCTGTGAGGTTATCGATGAGATGAGACAATGGAGAGGTAAACACCGCGAAGAATTGGATGAGAACTTGAGAGGTGGTGAATTTGATGATCAAGGTTTCCAAAAGACAACTATCTTTATGGGATTCACCTCTAATCTCATCTCATCTGGTTTGAGAGATACTTTACGTTACTTGGTGCAGCACAAGATGGTCAGTGCTATCGTCGCTTCTGCCGGAGGTATTGAAGAAGATTTGATTAAAGTGTTGGCCCCAACTTATATGGGCGAGTTTGCTCTCCCAGGTAAATCCTTGCGTGAACAAGGTTTGAACAGAATCGGTAACTTGTTGGTACCAAACGATAACTACTGTAAATTCGAAGAATGGATTGTTCCAATCTTGGACACCTGTTTGGAAGAACAGGAAGCTGCAATGAAGAAGTTGGGCTCGGAAGGTTTGAACTTTGAGCTGGAGGCTGTTTGGACCCCCTCCAAATTGATCGACAGACTTGGTAAGGAAATTAATGACGAATCACTGGTATTGTATTGGGCCCATAAGAACAAGATTCCTGTATTCTGCCCCGCCCTCACAGACGGTTCCATCGGTGACATGTTGTTCTTCCACACTTTCAAAGCTTCCCCTCAACAATTGCGTCTTGACATTGTCGCTGATATTCGTAAAATTAACTCCATGTCCATGGAAGCTTCTCACGCTGGTATGATTATCCTCGGTGGTGGTTTGATCAAACACCACATTTGTAACGCTTGTTTAATGAGAAATGGTGCTGATTATGCCGTATACATTAACACTGGGCAGGAGTTCGATGGCTCAGACGCTGGTGCCCGTCCGGACGAGGCCATCAGTTGGGGTAAAATTAAGGCAGATGCGAACGTGGTAAAGGTGTATGCGGATGTTCTGGTGGTTTTCCCATTGATTGTCGCTGCCACTTTTGCCGCAAAGAGACCAACAAACTAAGACATCTCTATTTTTTACTGTACATATTTTAAAAGGGTTTTCAAAATTACTCCTTGTCGTATAACGCTGGTGTTTGCGCATTCTGCTGCAACTAATCAAAACATCACAACTGTGCTAGGATTGCACATTGTACTTCTCAAAGTTTCGATTTAAAATGAACTATTGGAAATCTTCCCAATACTAATCTCGCTTAAAGTTAATCAACTGAAGTAGTTTGACTTAATTTTTCATTTTAAAACATCTAATACAATTAGTATATATACCCACAAATTTAACAGAATCAAATTGTAGACGCTGCAAATCAATTATTCAACTTTTGGATACTGAAAGAGCCCGATCTTATAGAAACTATCAATTACAAAGTCATAGTAAAGTACATTAAATTAATCACATAGTCCCAAAAATAATGAGTCAAACTTATAGTTGGTACATTTCATCCCTCGCTCTTTGCGAAGCAATCCACTATTCTTTGGAAATCATTCCTAACAAGCTATGAACATTTCATTAGGCTTAGTTCTCTGTCGACCGATCACAATTTGACACTCTTCAAGCGTCATTGTTTCAAATGCAGTTTTCACATGGGGTCACACTAGTAATTCCACGGAAACAGTGTCTTCTAAAACTTGAATTTAAGTTTTCAAAATGGAACTACAGTGAATATGTTGCTTGAATTATTTCTATGGTCTGCTGTCCTAATCCAAAAACTCTTCCTGTTTAATTCTAACGAAAACATTTGCACCCAAAAAAATCCAAACAGTTTTTGTTCAAACACATTTTATACAGTTCCTCAAAAGATTCTCTTCATGTCTGTGAAGTCTTTACAATTGAAACTACTCGATTTTTCCGACTGTCCAAGATGGTATTGAGCTTCCAGAACCTCTCGTTCGACCATCTCTGTGCTCTGACATTCAATAAAACTATCATGACTAACCGTCTTAAAACTACTATAATAAACCGTCGTAAAACTGTCATCAATATATCGTCGTAAAACTGTCATTTGGAAAACTGTTATAATAAACATAAAATTTCTAGAAGTTATCGTAAAACTATATAATAGTGAAAACTATTCAGTTCACTTGTTTTCCATGGTACATTCAGACACAAACGAATTAATGACATCAGCTCAGAAAATTTCCCCTTGTGTACCCCAAATTACCTGCTCAATGTGTCTATTGTTCGAGAGACCCTTCTATCCTCAGTAACTCTATTTATAATACACGATATCACCAAGAGTTTGTTGTAACCCAATGCCTTTTGCTTCTCTTGTTCAGATACTTGTTGATACTTGAAAACCTGAAAAATGTTGCCCCACAACTGGCGATTTCAGCAAAAGGGTGCCACTTACACCAGCATGTAGATAGCGTGATTTAGACGCACGAGATTTGGGAATCCATGATTTTGTTTTTATTCACTCCCATCCTGTCCTTTTCATTCTCTAAACCCTTCCTCTTGCGGCAACTGGTGAGTGACCGCGCGCTACCACATTTTTGGACACTGTGGGCTTTAAGGTTTTTTTTTGTTAACAGATCATAAACAAAAGCAAACACACGAAATGGGTACGTCAATTGACGGCCGTTAACGGCTCTAGATGGCAATTTCCATCACCCTGGTCAAATCTCAAATCACTAACAATACATAGCACCCCCCAAGAAAATGAGCTTGGAGGAGTTCATCAAGAATGATTGTAAGTAATCACCTAAAGGGTATCAAGGAGCTGAGCATCGAATCACCTTGGAACTAACCCCTCCTTTTTTGTATTTGTTGTTTTGCAATTTCTATTATAGTTACTAACAGGAATGTTTTCTTTAGCTTATGGTGGCTCTTGGGCAGATGATGACATTGATATGGCATCTATTTCAGTTCCAATTGAACGTGGTGCTGCGCATTTCCATGATTCGTATGGGGGAGGTGGCTCCAGCTACGGCCGTGGGAACCACAGACAATCGGCAACATACGACAATGGTCCCCCATATATTATTAAGATTACAAACTTACCCATCTCCTCAGATGATGCGTTTATAGAAGACTTATTCCGCTCGAGATTCACTAGTTTTGTTAAATTCAAAATTGTAGTTGATCCCTCAAGCAATATTCTAGAAACTCACATCATCAAAAAGGTTAGTTTTGTTGAATTGAACAGCTTTCAAGACTTGACAAAGGTTTTAAAGTGGACCGATTTATACTACACAGGCAACCGTAAAGTCTTTATCGATTTGGCTGACTTTGATGACTTCCAATACTGTATACAGTTCAACCAGCAGCATGCTGAAGAAATAGAACAAATACAACGTGACTTCTTGGCGGGTAAGAACAACCACAGGTTCGATAGGAGATCTGCTGATCACACCTCCCACTTACACCAACTGCTGGCTCCATCTGCCCCAAGAAAAATTAATCCATTCGGTGCTGCTACCCCGGTGGACACGCACCCCTCAGTTGCGTCTCCTCCAAGAGTAAAACCAAACCCCTTTGGTGCAGCTAAACCAGTGGACACCATGCATATTCAACAAGAGATTGAAAAAAGACACATTGACGATGACAAAACTAGGAGGAGCTCTTTTACTAGTAGAAGAGGTTCCAACGTTGATGGAAGAAGACCATCAGTGCTGATCTTAAGGAGAAGACAAGATGAATCAAAAGATGAGAAGCATCAAGAAGTTCATCCGTCCAATGTTTCTCGTTCTTCTCCTCCTCCTCCTCCCCCTCCTTCTGTTGGTGATTCTCATCCTCCAATTAATGTCTACGATAATTCTAAGCTGCTCGCTGAAGTTTTAAGTGAGAAACCAGACTCTCAAAGCTCGCGAAGGAATGCTCAGAAAATTAAGGAGCTGGCACCTAAGAAAGAAGTCAAACCTGTCATTTTGAAAAAGAGAGTGACTACTTCGAGTCCTCTTCAAACAAATGTCCAATTGAACGGTGTTGCACAACTGGAACAGTCTCTGGGTACCCCGGATTCTCTAACCGCAAACCTAAGCAAAGAAAATCCAGAGCCAAAACCTGATTCTAAGGTTGAATCAAAACCAGATGTGCCTGATACTGGCTCTCAAAGCATTTCAAAGTTTCCTAAACCTTCTAACGAAGCGAAAGAAACAGAAGATACAAAGGCCAGTAAATCCTCCAAGCAATGGACAAAAAAAGAAAAGCTGGAAAACCCAGAAAAACTGCAAAAACTACAAAAAACGGTTCCTGTTGAAACCCCAACTGATGCAATTGATGATTTGATTTCAAAAGCAGATCAAGTTGAAGAAGACAGGCCTAATTTCAGAAAGCAATTTTCTGAGTTAATCAGCAAGAACACCAGAGAAAGTGTCTCTCGTGGTAAAATTAAATTTGCTAAGGGGCCTAGAGGTCGTAGGGATGATAGACCACAGAGAGATGCTAGTAAGCAGGCTGACGAATCGAAGGAACAAAAAGATGTTGACACCAAAAACTCAAAGCTCAGTAAAGAATCAAAGCCACACAGAGATCGCAAAACCCAGTCAGTTTTGGAAAGCAGAACAAAGAACACCAAGCAGGATTCGACTGAGAGCACCCAGGAGGTTATAGATACCCCAAGCACCGAGGCTAAAGATCATATGAACGGAACTAGTGACTCAAAAGAGTCTAGTGAAGTTGTAGATGATTCTCATAAAACCAAGGCGTATTCCTCAAGGAAAGCAGGACTCCTTGAGGCGTTAGAATTGGATCCCGAAGCTATCGAGAGAGATAGTGCTCGTAGAGGTAGGGGCAGATCAAGGGGAAGAGGTGGAAGCCTTAGACTGCGTGGCTTTGGAAGAGGAAGAGGAAGAGGAAGAGGGGGCTACAATCTTCTGTATGTGAGAAACAAAGATGATGTTCCGGCATCAGTAGTTGCTACCGAATAGGTCTCTGTTGTGTATATGTTGTATTTTAGATGGGTTTGAATGTTATAATAGTTTAATTCATAGATTGATGTAAGATGAGCAGCCATGCACTGCTGAATATTGATTGTATTTTTGATAAAGAATCAATGAGTTGGGAATCTGTTGTGTATGGCTAGATAATTTGACAAGAGCTTGATGTCTAAATTAATGGATGAGGACCGAGTAGGTATTTTAAACAGCGTAAAGGTATTCTAATTAAGTTTAAGGTATTTTTTGGTAAAGTAATTTCTACAGTGTTAAGATGTTTCACTTGGAGTGGCATGTCAACGTCATAGTTTTTTTATTGATAAACAATATACAAAGAACCGAACTCTTGCCGAGTCTGTTATGAAATGAATGAATGAAAACGTGAGGATGATGGATGAATATTCAATATCCAAGTGATGGCAACTACAAGATGCCTGAATCTCTCAACAGATTTTCTAAGATTGTTTCTCTCACTGCCGCAAACACCAACTGGATGTTCAGGGTATCAGTGGCTTGTGTCACGTGTGGGTAAATGTTTAAGCCTGAGCGGTTAACTTGAGTAAATCTCCATAAGATGTACTTTGCAGCCTTATTGATATTGTTACCGCCTGTGTAGTCAGCAAAGTGATTTTCTAATGGAGAGTATGGAAGCTTTTCAGCAAAGACATCAATTTTGTTTAAGAACAAGACGATTGAAGTGCGAGAGAACCAACGCAGGTTGATTACCGAGTCGAACAATGCGAGGGACTCCTCCAATCTGTTTTGGCTTGTTTCTTCGAGTAAAGTTTGGTCATATTCTGAAAGGGCGACACAGAAAATAATCAATGTGACATTGTCAAAGCAATGGATCCACTTTTTACGTTCTGAACGTTGACCGCCGACATCGAACATGTGGATGTTTAATCCGCCGCCCATTTGGAATCTAAAGTCAAAGATACCCGATGTCTTTTTACGAGTGCGCAAGATATCGGACAACAGAGGGATATAGTCTGGGCTTGTGATTCTGTCCAAGTCGCTCAAGAAGTAGTCTGTGGAGTCGACAAGGTAAAAGTTTGATTGTTGGTATCTGATAAATCTTTTCACTTCTGGCAAGTTGTAGATTTCGTTAATTTTAGATGCAATTTGAGGGTTGAAGTCTTCTTCCGTGTCGATCAAGAACTCATACTCCAAAATCTGGTTCAAGTCTTCATACTCAATGACACCCTTTTGACTTTCCGAGTTTTTTTCGAATGCTGGTGTCAGGGATGGATCCAAGGATGTCGGTGCGTGTTCGTCATCGTCGATTATCTGGATGCGGTCATTCTCCTTGATCAATTCCGGCTGTAAATCGATAATTGCATTGATGACTGTTTTGATACAACTCAAAATGTTCTTGTATACAAACGGCTTATACTCGAACAACTCCTCCTTGGAATAACCATTCTGATGCAAAATTTTCATTTGCTTTACAATGGTGGACTTACCAGACTCTCCGCTACCCAAAAGCAAAACCTTGATTTCACGGCCCCTCGAATTCAGTGTCAGGTGCGATTCCGCAATGCTCTCGTCGCCCCCAATCGTGTTCGTGTTGGGACTCGTCGGCGCCGAAATCGTAGACGCCATGTTGTTCTGTCTTATGAAATTCCTCTCAAGTGCATGCGAGTCGTTCGAAGAGTCAGAGGTTACATTATTCGTCGCTGTCGTTACTGACCCCTTCTTCTCTAACACATCCTTCTGTTGCTGACGCTTGTTACCGGTGGAGCCAGACGCACTGGGCTTCGCACTAGAGTCTTTCGATGCACAACCTCCCATGCTTTCCTAATATTTATAAATAGGGGGGGAGAATCTATTTAAAAAAAAACACTCGAGGGGTTGTGTTTTTTTCTTTCTGTTTTTTCAACCTGTTCTTGTTGATTACGCTGACGTTTCTTCCTGCTCGTCCGAATCGTCCAAACTCTCCCAGTAGTCTAATGATAAGTTAACTCAAACCAAAATCTAGAACTTGCCAAATCTTAAACTTGTTCAAAAATGTTCAAAAATGTTCAAAATGTCTGAAACTAAACTCCTTTTATTGCAGTCCTGTTATAAAAAGGAGAAAAAGACTAATGATAAAAACAATCGCATTGTGTGTTTTTTTTTTCGGGATTTTTAAAGTATGGACGTTTTGTGGTAAGGCGTTTTTGAGGAATGCTTTTTTTGATCAGACCGTGTATTGGCAACGACTGTGGGGGAATGACATGAGGAAGCTTGGGATAATAAATGGAAAAGGGAATAATATAGCGATAGAGGTCATCTTGGCATGATATTCTTTGACAGGTTTAACGTCTTCGATGCCACGCTGGAATCAAATCGTAGGCACATAATTGATCTAGCATGACGAATGTACTGCGTGCTAACCGAAACTTTTGTGTACTCGTCTATTTACAATAGTTCAATAAGTGATTGGTGGGATTGTTCTGAGGTCTGTTCAATGGTAACGACTTTTTCAGACGGGTTTTGCTTGGGTTGCCGCCTCATGAACTGTGATCGTATGTCGCAGTTGGAAATTCCTAAACGAAAAAGGAAAAATGTTTCATAATGAGGTCCAAAAGAGTAAAATTGTTCAAGGAGTTCTTATCGTATTGATTTATTATGCGCATCATTTGTTGCGTCTTCTGTGGCGGTTGATCAAAATGCCTTACATCTTGAAACTTGGTATTGTTAAGTTTCAGTGTATGCAAGCACTATACATGCAATACCACGAGCGTACCATGAGCGTAGCTAGCTCTATCTTGACACGGTACCTTTGTAAATTTTAGCGCACCACCAGCGTAGCACCAGCGTAGCAAGTTCTCTCTTGACTCGGTACGAGCCCAAAGAAGGCTGGGATAAGTATCAGAATGCCTAGCCTCACTATTGTGCTTTACATGGAGTATGTTTACATGGAGTATTAAAGTGTACCTGGTATTAAAGTGTACGTGGAGTATGTTAAAGTGTCGTGGAGTATACTAAAGTGCTTCGTAAAATTTAGCACACAGCGAGCGTACCACCAACGTAGCGATTTCTCTGACTTCCAAGCTGTAGCGTACTATAACAATAGTGTAAAAAATAGAGTAAACAAGCAACAGCGTTAGAATAACGTTAGTATAGCGCCTTTACAACATTATTAAAATACCATGTTAAAATCAATGCTGTAGTGAACTTCACATCTTACAAAAGAAATCAATAGCATACAAAACAATTCCTTTATCAAAAACCCCCTTTAAAACCAATAGTGTAAAAAAGGTCAACATTTACCTAACAAGATATAGGAGCTTTCATGAGGTACCTAACAAATATTGGTACACATGAAGCCACCTGTAACCAATCAAACACTTGTACCGTATATCTAAAATCAAAGAGAGCCACCTATAATAGTACCGCTTATCTTTAAAATCAATAGCAACAATAACATTCCTCAACCTCACTATCCAATCTTGACACTCTAGGCATATCTACCTTCCATACCTTAACTTTACTCTACAGTATTATTTTCGCCAATTCTTGTCAGGGTCTACATCAATTTAGTCAAATTATATTGGTACAAAATATTCACTTTCCTTTCTTGGTGTCACCTTCGGTCTTTCCAAATGGCGTTTTGGTGTCACCTTCAGTCTTTCCAAATGGCGTTTTGGTGTCACCTTCAGTCTTACCAAATGGCGTTTTGGTGTCACCTTCAGTCTTTCCAAATGGCGTTTTGGTGTCACCTTCAGTCTTTCCAAATGGCGTTTTGGTGTCACCTTCAGTCTTACCAAACGGAGTCTTAGTATCACCTTCAGTCTTACCAAACGGAGTCTTAGTATCACCTTCAGTCTTTCCAAACGGAGTCTTGTTGTTCATGTTCAGGGTTTTTACTTTTCCAGCAAATACGCACTTTATATACAACACTCACCCCCATTTACTACATATTTATGCATCACCAAGCACATACACCAGCAATGTTAAATACACACGCAGTTTTGTGTTCGTCCCCTATAATAGTCTGCATTACTCCATTTTTTGCTTCTACAAGTCCTGAACGCGACGTTATATATCCTTTATACACTCTATGATTCTTCTACAGCTTTCCCGCGTGCTTCATCCTGCAACCTTTTCCTCTCCATTCTTCTTCTCTTTTTCGTTTCAAACTCGTGCCATTCTCCTCTCACATCTTTCAAAAAAGTTAATGGCTCCGGCTTGGGCTCTTGGTGGAAATATCGGTGCTCTAATGCCTCCTGCGCGCTGATTCTTTTGGCTGGATTCATTGTCAAAAGCTTCTCCGCTAAATCAAATCCTAAGGGTGATGATAATATAGGCTCATACATCTTGCGGAATCTGTTGCTCAAATTCACCTTGGGCTTCATCATCTCAAACCATGGCAAATTAGATATCTCCGGCCAGTCCGACATGGTAGGGGTACCCATCACATTGAAAATTTTAGCTAATTGCCCAATTTCATCAAATCCTTGGAAAATTGCAGCCTTCAGGTAAAGCTCTATAAGGAGACACCCAACACCCCAGATATCAACCTCTCGTCCATAGTCAGTGGCACCCAAAAGTAACTCGGGGGGCCTGTACCATATGGTAATCACACGATTGGTATAATCAGGACTTTCTCCACTTTTGAGAATCTTCATCGGACGTGCCAATCCAAAATCAGCAATCATAATACGTCCATTCTTATCTACTAATATATTGGATCCTTTGATATCGCGATGGATAATCCTCTTCTTGTGCAAATAATTCAAACCGTCCATCAATTGCCTAAAAAGGTACTTGCGGTGACTCTCTTGCAATTTTAAATCTGGGTGTGTCAATAACCCTGTGAGATCATGATCCATATAATCGAAAACCATGTATATCATATTGTGGTCAATCATCATCTCAAGTAGCCCAACGACATTAGGATGGTGGAATGATTGGAGAAGCTTAATTTCACGGATTGCAGTTATGGGGAATCCTTCCTTCTCGCTTTCCAATCGCAACTTTTTCATCGCAACTTCTTCCCCAGTGACAGAATTTCTGGCCTTATAAACCTTACCATATGTTCCTTCTCCAACCTGCTGAACAACTTTGTAAGCTTCTCCTTGTTTAACTGTCTTTACACAATAAATCTGCAGGGGTTTGGGTTTGGAATCCTCGTCTTTTCTTCCATTTTGCTGCTGCTGCTGTTGCTGTTGTTGCTGTTTCTTCTTGAAGTTCCTTGGCTCGGATGGAGGTGGTCCACGCTTGATACCCCTAGGCTCCTTCCCACGTAATTGAGCTGGGCCGGAAGGTAACTCACGTTGGCCCGAAGGTGGTGGGGCATCAACCTTTTTCTTGTTACCCCTCCGTTTACCTTTCTGAGGACCAGTTGGACGTTTGCTATATTCTCTGGACTCCCTGTATTCCCGCGATTCCCTGAAATCGCGAGCGTCTCTATATTCCGAGTCCCTGTTTCGGTCAGACCCATCCGCGTCTCGAACTGCTCTGTGGTCAGTGTGTTCTCTGTCATTCGATTCTCTATCCCGTGGGGTGTCTTTTCTATCTCTAGGGTACGATGAACCGTCTCTATGGTAAGAATCGCGTGGATTGTCTCGGTTTTCTCTGCGATACAGGTCTCTTGGCGTATCTCTCGGGTTTTCTCGCTGATATGAATCTTGCTGGTTTCGTTGGTCTCTTTGATTGGAATCCTTTTTAGTTTCACGTTTGGAATCACGGTATTCTCTAGAGTCTTTGTAGTCCCGGGATTCTCTAGAGTCTTTGTAGTCCCGGGAATCTCTAGAATCCCTAGAATCTCTGGAATCCCTAGAATCTCTGGAATCTCTGTAATCCCTTGAGTCTCTTGAATCTCTATAATCCCTTGAGTCTCTTGAATCTCTATAATCCCTGGAGTCTCTTGAATCTCTATAATCCCTTGAGTCTCTCGAATCTCTCGCGTCTCTGTACTCACGGCCATTGGCCTCTCTGGTAGTATCTTCTCGAGACTTATATGCTTCCCCACGTGACCGATACAAATCCCTATCGTCATTTTTCCGTGATCCACCTTGTTTAAATCCTCCTCTTCCCCCATTCGCCCCACTTCCTCTGGACTTGAAGGCTCGTCCATTAGAATAACCTCCTCCTTGGTAGTCACGCTCAGATTCACGACTCGATCTAGGGCCGGTCGGCGGCTGTTTATACCTGTCTGACATTCCTATTTCTAGATTGAAAAATAGTGCTTCTCAGGACTTTCTTTACTTCGGTGCGTACTGTTAACGTTCCCTTTTGTTTTGGTGCAAAAAATTCTTTCCTACCCCCTCTGTTTTTTCGTTACCCGGACCAAATCTTTGGCCCTCACAATATTGAATGCCTCAAAGGTAACTATTGTAATGAGTATCATTGATCATTGCAATAGCTTGCCTTGTCTAATGATAACCTTAGTGCATCCATGCTGATACTTGGGAAACCTCGCTACTTTTACAAAACTATATAATCAGATTACGCAGAGGTGTAGGTTGAGGTTATCCCCAGTAGTGCATGGCAGCAACGATAGTTGTAGTAGACTTTTTCATAAACCTTTGGCAGCGACATGCTTTGTAGTGTAGTTCATATTCCAAGTGATCCAGATTCCACCAGATATACCATGGCCAGTGTTATGTTTTAGTCGATGCTAGACCATGGCCAGTGCTATTCCGTGACCAGTGCTATTCCATGGCCAGTGTTATTTTGAGATACACCCATGCTATTTTAGAAAACACTTGCACGCCAGCGTTATTCGACGTCATAAACTCAGAACGTAAAGGTTCTGTTCATAATTCATAACCATATAGTGGGTCGAAGAATAGCAGCCATTGTCGCCCTCTCATTGAAGCTTCCATACAAATATTACTTACTTCCACATATCCCCGAAAAGACGGGTGGTTTCTTCCTCTTGAATATATCCAAGGACAAACATTACTTTTCTCACAAACCGTATGCCAGAAAAGATTACTCTTCGTTATCTCATTGGTTATCCGATACTCGTAAACATCATTTACTCTTTATCCACAAGGTTATGCCAGCTCTATCCCTTTGTTTATAAATTGGACACTTCAAATTTTTGGTAAAGTTTTTTCTCCTTGTCTGGTCGGGTATTGCACAAGTTGAAATCAGACAGGAGAAATACAAATTAACAACAACGATGGTATGTGGCGTTTCTTCTTAATAGATTGGTATCATAAATTGATATCAACAGTATATATATACTAACACACACAGATTGGTAGAGCTGTTCATATTGGTTTGGACCTTACTTTGGCCTCGGCTTTTTTGGCTGGTATCAAGAGAAATACTGGTCTCTCCCCAAAACTCGATAGCATTGAAAGTGAAAATGTGAGGTACTACACGGGTAAGTACTTGGACTATGGGGAAAAGGTGTTTGACTTCAGTGTCGCCTTTTTGGGTTCTTCAGACTACTTTTCTAGGAGGTAAATGTATATAGTTATTAAACTTGTTAATATTGAATTGTAGAAACTGAGCTTGAGAATCAAGAGAGCATGTGAACAAAAGCCATTAACATAAAGGAAACACTCTTTAACGTCAATGGAACGCTCACTATCATAAATGAGACATTCACTAACATAAAAGGAACATTTCTTCACATAAAGGAGAAACTTGTTAACATAAACGTACTCGTTAACATAAATTAAATCGCAAACATAACCAAAGCTTTGAACAGCTCCTGAAAGCTCACAAACAGACAGAATACAGACATAAAGAGTACTGGCAAACAGAAAACACTAACCCATGTATAAATAAACCCCAAATAACGCCATACAAGTGAACTGCACATCAATGCAAATCATTATCATCAGAAGTCTACACTATTTTGCAATTATTATTTTATGTAAACAATACAAATCGCCCTATTATCTTTGCAACCATTGTTAAAATTCTATAACATCCATAGCATTACTCGACAGTAACAGACTTGGCCAAGTTTCTTGGGAAGTCAACATCAATGCCTCTATTAACAGCCAACCAGTAACTCAACAACTGCAATGGAATAACATTTAACAAACCTTGTAAACAATCTACAGTCTCTGGAACCTCCAAGGTCTCGTGAACCTTATCACTAGACACGATAGCATCACCCTCGTTACAAATAACGATTGGTCTACCATCTCTGGCTGTGACTTGGTTAATAGCTGACATAACCTTAGGGAAAAGGGAATCTCTGGTGGCAAAAGCAATAATTGGCAACTCTTCGTCAACCAAGGCTAACACACCGTGCTTCAACTCACCAGCTAAAACACCTTCGGAGTGCATGTAAGAAATTTCCTTGATCTTTAATGCACCTTCTAAAGCAGTGGCGTGTTGGTAACCTCTACCCAACAAAAGCAAAGACTTTTGGTGGTTCAATGATGAGTCGCACAAGGCCTTGATCTTGTCCTCCAACTTCAAAACCTTTTTTATTTGTTCTGGGATCTTTTGTAAACCTTGTATGATCTCCCTATGTCTGTCTGCTCTGGAAATAGAATCGTTAGAAAGGGAAAGAGCAAACATAACCAATGCAATGTATTGCGAAGTGTAAGCCTTGGTGGAAGCGACACCAATTTCTGGGCCTGCATTAATGTGAACACCACAGTGGGTTTGTCTGGACATCGAAGAACCAACACTATTAACAATACCAACAGTTAATGCACCTCTGTCCAAACAGTATTGCAAAGCTAAGATGGAATCAGCAGTCTCACCAGATTGAGAAACGAAAACACATGTGTCATCTCTGAAAACTGGAGATCTTCTATCCAAAAAGTCAGAAGCCAATTCAACAGAAACTGGGATTTCGGTCAACTCTTCGAAAATAGATCTGGTAGCCAAACACGAGTGGTAAGAAGTACCACAAGCAATCATGATGATTCTTCTACATCTTCTAATGGTTGGTAACCACGACTTCAAACCACCCAAAGTCACGATATTCTTGTCGAAGTCTATTCTACCTCTCATGGTGTTGAATGTGGAGTCTGGTTGTTCAAAGATCTCCTTTTGCATAAAGTGAGAGTAGTTACCCTTCATGATTTCGTTCAATTCCATTTCCAAAGTTTGGATTTGTCTGGTGCTGGATTCACCGGCAACCATCTTTGCTCTGTGGATGTGCAATTCACCATCGTAGATGTGAGCAATGTCGTCATCTTCCAAGAACAAAACCTTCTTGGTGTGTTGCACAACAGAGGCTGGATCGGAAGAAAAGAAGAATTCAACTGGCATTGGGATACCGTCGTCGGCCAAGAAAGCTCTAGACTGAGAAGTTCTCAAGTTGGATTCGCCCTTGGCGATTGGCAACAAGCCCAATTCGTCGGACTTCTTAGCAGCTGGGACTGGAGCTGGCTTGTTTTCTGGGAACTCAACATCGACAAAGTCAACCTTCAACTTCTTGTCGGTCTTGACACCGACCAACAATGGGGAACCCTTTCTAGTACCACAAACTTCACCTGGGTAGTGTGAAGACTTGACTAACAAACCGTAGGAACCTTCTAATTCGAACAAAACTTGCTTGGTCAATTGGTTGAAATCCACAACTGTGCCAGCAGCAATGTTGGAGTCATAGACATATTTGAATAACTTGGCAATACATTCGGTATCGGTTTCTGATTCAAATTCATAACCCTTTGAAGTAAGTAAGGTCTTCAATTCTCTGTAATTGGTGACAATACCATTGTGGACAACAATAAATTCACCAGTTGGGTCAGATCTGTGAGGGTGAGAGTTGGAGACGGCTGGAGGACCGTGGGTGGCCCATCTAGTGTGCGCAATACCAACGTGGTTGTCGAAAACCTGAGTCTTATCAAAGGCTTCGGCATTGATCTTTTCTCTCAAGGCGTTAACCTTACCTGGGGTCTTGACAATAAGGTTCTCGTTATTGGAATCGCCGTCAATGGCAATACCTGCAGAGTCGTAACCTCTGTATTCCAATCTTTGTAAACCTTCCAAGAGGTTCTCAATAATTTCTCCTCTGGATCTATCAACCAAAAAGTTAATGTAACCGAAAATACCACTACTATAGTTAGTATAAAATAGGACAAAAAAAAAGAAAGTGTCTAGAACGAGCGTCCATTCTCTCCAATGCGTTTGAATTTTTCCGCTTTTGATTCATCACAAAAATGAAACTAGCTTAACATGCCCTGCTCGAAGTGTCTTTGGGTAAATTTCTCGGGAAGGGGGATTTCAGAAAATTTTCGTTCGGTGGCGGTTCCGGTTATACTGAGAAACCCTGTTTATACAGGGAAACCATGTTCTCCATGTGTGTATGGTATTGGATCAAAGGTGTGCGGTGTTGGAACTAAAGTGTAAGGTGGTAGAACAAACTATAGTACTCAGGGAGGCTATATATTTAATACTAGATCAATTCATCCAGTCTAATTCTAAGTGCCCTTTGATTAAAGCCATTTTGCTCACTTCTAGTCGTCAATGGTACTGCTGACAGTGAAAACGGCAATGCAAACTCATTCTGACAGATCTCTTGAATCTTCCAACTCTATTACTGAACTGGCTATACGTACCACATTATGAATATTAGACTTTGGTATCAATCAAATTTGAAAGGAAAAGACACGATACTTAAATACTGATCTTGGGATATTTTTAGACCTTCACACGCTGACTTTTTCTTCTGCTTGTTTGTTTTTGTCCCGATATGTCAGGCTTTTTTTCTTTTTTTTTTGCTTCGAGTCTTTTTTTGATTCGTTACCCCATAGCTACAGCATAACAAGACTCTGGCATGAGGGAATAGGAAACTTTTGGAAAGGTTTCTAGAGACCCCACGAACGTTTAACCTCAAGATACTTTGCGAAATTTGGCTAAATTCAATACAAAGTGTAGTGTGTGCTTTTTCTCGAAGTTCTAGTTTTCTGTCGCCGAATTTACGGCAGTCCGAATATCCAATTTTAATTCCTAATCAGGATGTTTCGTAAATACACAACAGGATGTAATACAGAGTTATGGAAGAGCCTCCTGCTAACCAGCCTTGAAGTCATGCAGGTTTTGCTCTTTGTTTTAAAACGATGGATTCTAAGGGGGGACAACGTGACCAGTTAATCCTGATAATTACCCTCAACACCTTCTTATTGGACATTGGGATGCAAAAAAATATATATATAAAACAAGCACAACAAAAGCACGTGAGTTTCAAAAAGAAGCCAAAAATAAGAATTGGTCATGATCTTACTGCGACTCAGCTCAAGATCTGTGATATCGATCTCGCGGACTTTGGGGGCATGGGGGAAACAAGTAGCTTCAGGGGGAGCATACATACCAGCATGTCGTTTCGTGCTTAAAAACTCATTGTCCACCCTACAAAAGAAGAAGAAGGGGAGTATCCAAAAGTTAAGACTATCGGATCCTAAGCTGTCTAACGTCTCGTCGATTCTTGCCTTATTAAATGAATCGACTGAAAATTCGGATACTTTGTCCAGGTACTTATCCCCGGTCACTGCTGTCACCATCGGTGAAAGCATAGACTTTGACCTGCTTTTGCCAGCTATACACGGCTATGAATATAAGATGATTGTCCCCGAAGAAGTTATCAATATTAAATTCCACGGCCGTGACTTGATGGTACTATCAAATGGAACTTTGGTGGGTTGGGATATATCAGAAAATGATATAATAGCAAATTTCATCCCCATATTACTGCACTCTGTGGTTGACCAATGCTCCTTTGAAAGTGATGAATTGGACTGGATAGATATTTCTGGCAACCTTGAAAAATCAAACTCATACTCCTCGTATCTTCAAGGTGAGATTTTAGTTATCCAGTCGGCGAATGAGGACCAGAAAATGCTCGACAAAGCCGCTTTCGCTATAGGCTTGTCCCGTTCAACTCGTCTTGCTGTTTTGGAAAACACTTTGGAAGAACATGTCCAATTCACAAAGAAAAACTCACACCACCTCGCAAAGGGCCTTAAAATCAAAACAACAGAAGAGGAGTTCTTAAGACTTACAGGCCGTCTCTTCCTTGTTAGGGGGAAATTAAACTTATACAGCGAATTGATCGAAACGCCAGACATATACTGGAGTGAACCAACTCTAGAAAAAATATATAATTCAGTCCTGAAAGTGTTGGATATAAATTCAAGAATTTCTATCTTAAATAGAAAATTGGATTATGCCACAGAAGAACAACGTGCTTTTCTCTCTGTTTTGAATGAGAAGAAAGGAACTCGCTTGGAATGGATCATCATTATTCTTATCATGGTGGAGGTTGCTTTTGAGTCTATCCACTTTTATGAAAAGTATAGCTGATTGTAAGTTGTAAATATTAATAAATCCTTGTGAATATTGAATATAAGTACATTGGAAATTTAGGGTAGCTGGTAGATATAAACACAGATCACTTATTTGAATTATAGTACCTTACAGAAAATGAAAATACATTTGAAGATTTATGTTGAATATAATACCTGGTAAATAGTCAAGAAATCAGCATTGTTGGAAAACTCCAGGTGCATTTTTTGAATTTTTTTTACAAATTATAATATTAAGTGTGAATACATAATATCAAACAGTTAACCATGTGTTATTGCAACAAACCCTAAAACACATATATGTTTCAAACCGGTGTCAAACCTTTCAAAGACTTTAGTATATCCTTTTTTAGCCTTAAACCAACTGGTAATTATCAACTACATCCTTCAACTCTATTTCCATCTCTGTTACAAAGCTAATGAGTTTTCCTTGTAGAAATAACTTAACACTAGACCTGTAACCAAATTTGAGTTTGGATATGTTTGATGTATTGGCTTGATTGCTTCAGATGCCCCTTTGGCATCCAAATTAGGTATTTTTGGACCTCTTGTGTAATGTTCGCACCACATCAAAGTATTGCAGCCAAAAACCAATGAGGATATAAAGACACCAGAAATATCCCAAAAGAATGGTAAAAAAGAATAACTATGATTCAATTACTTTTCACTATATTCGCTCTTTTAGTTTTGTCCCTGGCTTGGGTCCCTGCTATTATCCAACGTCCAATTGACCCACAGGCTGTTTTTCACAGTTTGAAAGTGGATAGCCCTGTTGGCCTTCGTCCACAAGACTACCGTACTGTTACCTTGGACTACAGCTTCCGTGCTAACCAGTTTAGGTCAGACGATGGATTTGTTCTTTCTTTGCCTTACGTATTCAGAACTAATTACGTTTCCAGTGATATGTGTCTCGGTACTCCAACTTCTTGTTACTTCAATTGTGTTATAAAAAATGCGGGTTATAAGAGCAGCTCCACGAACATAACTTGTATTGCCCAGAGTGAAATTGACTGGACTGCTTCACAAGATATAATCTCTGGAACGGCTACTTTTGATATTTTCTATAACGTTGGTGGCTCCGCTAATCCGATAGATATCGCTGCCGCTAATAACCAAGATGTTGATATCGTTAACAACCAGATACCATTTACCTTGGTCGGAATCACAACCTCTTTTCCAATTAAACTAGGGCCATTTTACAGCCCTGTTGATACTGCGGATGAGGCAATTTTCTACTCCAGATCTACTCCGGACGGCACAGAACAGGTTTACTTCCTTGCTGGTACATGTAAGAACAGCCAAATCAAATCAGGATATGTGAACATAACAACAGATAACTACTTTGACTGCATAAGGTTTTCTGCGTACTCTACATCCAGCTTGAACGCCTTCTACTTCCCAAAGTCGGCTTCCCCTATCCAAAGTGCGACTGTTCTGTGTCCCAGTGCTCAAGAGGTTTCTATATCTTTCGGTCTGCTACCTTTTGGAGAACGCGTTTTCTTAAGTGGTATTGCTCCATATTCTAGTAACTCTAGAGTTCGTCATGCTTACGGTTACAAAATTGAATGCAATGACGGCACAGTTCTTGAAAAGTACTTTGGAAAAGAAATTGTTCTTGTTGACGGAAGCAGTAATGTGAATGGTGTTGCTAGCGGCAGTACTGTGATTTCATCTTCGTCTTCACAAGGTATCAGTACCAGCGTGAGCAGCCCTCCTTTTTCAATGGTCACTCTGCTTGATAATGGAGGTGAATCTAGCAGCATTATTTCTAGTTCTTCTCATTTGACACCTCTGGGAACTTCAAGCTCATCGAGCTCATTATCTTCAGAGATTCAATCTACTTCTTCATCTTTGAAAGTTCAATCCAGTTCTTCGCTGATTAGTTCCTTTTCACCTCTGTCGGGTACTTTCACTTATGTGCCAATGACTTCTATTGTGACAGTTACGGATGGGACTACAATAACAACAGTAATCCCGTGCACTATTTGCACTCATTTGATGACTTCAAGAAGCACAAAGTTAACTGGATCAACTACCGGTAACAGTTTTTTGGTTTCATTATCGGAGTCCAATTCTGCTATAAGCCTCACTGCTAGTTCGGAAATTGACTCTGTTTCTGTGTCTGTTACTTCTTCAATTGTCTCGATATATACTTCAGTTTCGACTGCCAGTTCTAGTTATTTGTCCATCGACTCTAGAACTAATACAGGTACAAGTTCATATTCCAGTTCGAGTTCGAGTTCGAGTTCAAGTTCTGTTGATTATGGTTCAAGTTCAGGGTCTGTTGGTTCTGACTCCAGCTCTGATTCTCCCTATGGCTCTTTAATATTATATACAGATACCATTTCCCAATCATCATTGGCCGATACATCTATCACTGATACATCCAGCAGTACCCCAACATATGTTTTATCATTATCTAGTCAAACATCTATAGGGTGTTCTGAAGTTCTGGATTTTAACACTTATACAACTGCTGCTCTCACTTCCAATAGCGAAACCCAGGATCTGTTGCTCATTGGTACTGGGAGTCTATCTACTATTGCTAGTTCCAAATCCAATGTTGAAACTGGTTCTGTTGGGAAGTCACTTAAAACAAATGATCTGACCAGAGCTAGCGAAACTTTAACCAGTATTGAAACAACCCTGTCTACTGCAAAAACATTTACTACTGAAACTAAGCTGACGGGCAACCAACTCAGTGAAACCAATAATCAAACTACACCAAACACTGTCGACACGGAAACCAACGCCGGGACCATGAGCAGTAGATCTGGTGAAAAAACAAGTGAAATGACCAACACTGACCTCGATCATAGCGCAACCACCATCACCGATAGTGCCGAAGGTACAAGATACACGAGCACCACCACGGGGCAATTGACAGAAAGCCGGTCCACTGAGTCTGGGCAACCTACCAAGGAAGAAGAAACTAGAGGCGGGGACCAGGGTAATACGATTTCTGCCATTCCAACGGGAATAAATACGAGCAGTTGTGATGAGACGGAATCCAAAGTAGGCTTATCAGGGGATTCATCTGGGGCAACGCCAAGTTCAGATACGTTTGGTTTGCAATCTACAGAATGTAATTATGGGTGTGGAGTTTCACCAACAAGCACTGTGAACACAGGTAGTTCTACATCAAACTTAAAGTCTTACCCATTTTCATCATCACCATCTTTGAGCATCGACATACACTCAAATGATGCTACCCGTATGACCATCTCCCTTTTATACACATGCTTTACTATTCTAATTTCTCTCTATTAATAAACATAAAATACATGCGCGATAACAGGCTGCAACCTGATTGGTTAGATAAATGGAAAAAAGTATAAACTAATTCACAGCATGCATTTTTCACATTTGCAGCCCAACCATGTGCAGTCTTCAGCCAAAGTGTTTTTCTTGGACAAAGATTTACAGTGGTATGAAAAAAAAGGGACCGGTGCAAAAAGAAACTGGGTTTTGTATAGAGTCATTGCAGCAATATATTGTGTGAAATTTTTATACATGTTTATATATAATTGAGAGTCGATCCTTATAAAAAAGTTTACCGGTCAATAATGCACAGCAAGAGAAAAGTGTTTGTGGAGGATGCTGAGTACAATCAGCTGTATGTGTTGATGTTCACAGTGGCACTGTCCATGATCTGGATCATGATACCCGGTTTGGCATTTTTATATTCTGGTTTGGCCCGAAGAAAGTCTGCACTTCTGATGGTTTGGATAGTGTTTATGTCTAGTTTTATAGGGATATTCCAATGGTATTTCTGGGGGTATTCTTTAGCCTTTTCACCAACACTGACCAATCCATTTATTGGTGATTTGCATTACTTTGGCTTTAAAAAGTTATTGGGGAAGGGCTCGCCCGATGCTGTTTTCCCTGAGATTTCCTTTGCTATTTTCCAAATGCAATTTTTGCTTGTTACTTTAGCCATTTTAGCAGGTGCATTGGTGGCTGAACGTGGACGCTTCCTCCCCCTGATGGTTTTCCTTTTCTGCTGGGCCACAGTGGTGTATTGTCCTGTTGTTTTTTGGATCTGGGGTGGAGGTTGGTCCCTGAAATGGGCTGGCGGTGCCTTGGACTATGCGGGTGGCGGACCTGTTGAAATATTACTGGGTGTCTCTGCATTTGTGTACAGTGCATTCTTGGGCCGTCGTAATGAAACTCTAATGGTCAATTATCGCCCTCATAATATCCTGACAATCTTTTTGGGAACAAGTTTACTCTATGTGGGATGGCTCTTCTTTAACGGGTTCAGTGCTGGCACCCCGTCCCTCAAGGTTGCTTACTCAATGATGAACACTCACTTGTGCGGTGCATTTGGTGCACTCTCTTGGTGCTTGCTTGACTTTCGCTTGGAAAAGAAGTGGTCAATGGTTGCACTCTGCTCGGGATGTATCTCCGGTTTGGTTGCAGCCACACCATCACTGGGTGTTATCCCCCTCTGGGGTTCGGTGGTTTTAGGTATCCTTGCTGGTGTCATTTGTAACTTTTCAACCAAAATTAAATATTTGTGCAAGGTTGACGACTCTTTGGATGTTTTGGCTGAACACGGTATTGCCGGTGTCGTTGGACTCTTGGTGAATGCATTGTTTGGCTCCTCAACAGTGGTTGGTTATGACGGTGTTACAGACCATGAAGGCGGCTGGATTGATCATAACTGGAAACAATTGTACATCCAAATTGTCTACATTATTTCAACAGCTGCATACTCTGCAGCTGTTACTGCTATTCTTTGCTTTGTCATAAACAAAATCCCAGGATTGCACTTGCGTGTAGACTACAATGCAGAAGAATTGGGAGTTGACGAAGATCAAATTGGCGAATTTGCTTACGACTATGTTGAAGTTAGAAGAGACTTTTTGGATTGGGCACCACCGGTGGTTCTGCAATTCAACACTGAATATAACACTGAATATAACACAAGAGCACATTCCATCGCCGAAGAAAATAATAACCAGAATGTCATACTAGGTGTCGGAGATTCCTCTTCTAACTCCAGCATTCCGGAGGAAAAGACTAAAGCTAAGACTTCTTAAAATACGTTTAGATAATAAATAATTGGTTCTTTCGTTTTGGTTAATTTGTTTCTTTGTTTCTCTTTGGTTTATATGATTAATTGCTTCTCTTTGTTTTATTTGGTTCTATCGTTCTCTGAGTTCTTTATATACTTGTCTTGAAAATATTACGTAAAGTAAAACTGAGTAGGTCCTCACATAACTGGTGATGATACAGATTTTATAAAAACAAAACATTATTTGACTTATTGCCTAGTATCACTTCATAGGACTCTGAATCAAAATGCTTAAAACTATCTCATGGGTGCCTAGTATACATTATCTCGTACTTAACTGTGCCTTAGCCTCATTAGTCACTTAGCCTCATTTGTCACTTGATTTTTTCAATGCTTTGTTTTTATTTTTGATTGTGTAGCGCCAAAGATTTCCCCACGGTTAATGGTGGTTGTTTCCAAGGATATACAACACAACGCTACCAATTTCATTTCTTCTTCCTGATATCCATGAGAGTTCACCCCTTTCTCATTGCGCTCTTTTGCATTCTTATTTTCTTTATTTCCCTTTATTGGCTCTTGTATGGCTAACTTTGCCGGTACGGTATCGTGCAAAGCTGGGAATTTCAGAAAATGTATCATATGTTCCGTCAATCCGGTGCACCGCCGATTCAGGCAGCGCTGACTCATTGCGGAGGAAGTGCCTTTGTGCAGTGCCTTGGCTAACAGAAAAAATTTCACCAACTTATATAAGAAATCAAGGGCCCTAAAAAAAACTAACCAACTTGTTTTTTTTAGATAGCCATGATGAATGCTAGAGTAACAAGAAGTGTTGCGAGTAGTGCCAGAAGGTTTGCACGTAATATCTCCAAAACCACATCTAATAATGCAACTTCTGTGTCCGCAGCCTCCAGAGTGGTTGCAGGTAATGCTGGCCTGAGACCGGTACCGGCAGGTTCGTTCAACGCTGACATCCCAAAGACCCCAGAACAGATTAGGGATGAGCTGAAGAATGTGAACCAGGCACTCATGGACGATTCGTTCATTGGTTTGACTGGTGGTGAGATATTCCACGAAATGATGTTGAGACACAATGTGGACACCGTCTTTGGTTATGCCGGTGGTGCTATTTTGCCTGTTTTCGACGCCATCTACAACTCGGACAAATTTAAGTTTGTTCTTCCAAGACACGAGCAAGGTGCTGGACACATGGCTGAAGGTTACGCTAGAGTTACTGGTAAGCCTGGTGTTGTTTTGGTCACCTCAGGTCCAGGTGCTACTAACGTTATCACCCCAATGGCTGACGCATTGATGGACGGTGTCCCAATGGTGGTCTTCACAGGCCAAGTGCCAACTACAGCAATTGGTACCGACGCCTTCCAGGAGGCGGACATTGTCGGTATTTCGCGTCCTTGTACAAAATGGAACGTGATGGTCAAAAACGTTGCAGAATTACCAAGACGTATCAATGAAGCTTTCGAAATTGCTTCATCAGGTAGACCCGGCCCAGTCTTGGTTGACTTGCCAAAAGATGTCACCGTGTCCATCTTGAGAGAATCAATCCCAATCCAAACTACATTACCTTCTAATGCTTTAGTGCGTATCACACAAAAGGCAGCCTCGGAATTTACAAAACAGGCTATCGCAAGATCTGCAAACATTATCAACAATGCTAAAAAACCAATCATCTTTGCCGGTGCAGGTATCTTGAACCACGAAGATGGTCCAAAGTTGTTGAAGGAATTGGCAGACAAAACTAATATCCCTGTCACTACCACCATTCAAGGCTTGGGTGCATTTGATCAAAGAGATCCAAAGTCCCTCGACTTTATGGGTATGCACGGCTCTGCTGCCGCAAACAGTGCAATGCAAGTGGCTGATGTCATCATTGGTCTCGGTGTCCGTTTCGATGACAGAGTCACGGGTAACTTGACCAAATTCGCACCAGAAGCAAAGTTGGCTGCCGCAGAAGGTAGAGGTGGTATCATCCACTTTGAAATTTCTCCAAAGAATATCAACAAGGTTGTCGAAGTTACGGAGGCTGTTGAAGGTGACGTCACTGAAAACTTGAAGAAGATCTTGCCCTTACTTAATGAAGTGAAGGAAAGACCAGAATGGTTTGCTCAGCTCGATGAGTGGAAGGCTAAGTATCCTTATGCCTACAAATTGGAAACACCAGGTTCCCGTATCAAACCACAAACCCTCATTAGAGAAATCTCAGATCAATCTCAAACTTATGGGAAGGAAGTCATCATCACAACCGGTGTCGGTCAACATCAAATGTGGGCCGCCCAACACTTCACTTGGACTAAACCAAGAACCATGATCACCTCTGGTGGTTTGGGTACTATGGGTTTCGGTTTGCCTGCTGCTATCGGTGCTCAAATCGGTAAGCCAGATGCTATGGTGATTGACATTGACGGTGATGCTTCTTTCAGTATGACCTTGACCGAAATCTCTTCTGCTGTTCAAGCTAACGCTCCTGTCAAGATTTGTGTCTTGAACAACGAAGAACAAGGTATGGTTACTCAATGGCAATCCTTGTTCTACGAACACAGATACTCCCACACCCATCAATCCAACCCAGACTTCATCAAGTTGTCCGAGGCTATGGGTATTAAGGGTATTAGAATCCTGAAATCCGAAGACTTGAAGGCTGGTGTCAAGGAGTTCTTGGATTACAATGATGGCCCTGTCTTGTTAGAAGTTATCGTGGAAAAGAAGGTTCCAGTCTTCCCTATGGTCCCAGCTGGTAGTGCATTAGATGACTTTATTCTTTACGATGAAGAAGCTGAAAAACAACAAACTGAATTGAGAAATAAAAGAACCGGTGGGAAGCATTAATTGCTAAACACAATAAAGACTGTGATTAAGTCTAATTTGATAATCTTGGAGTGGTTCATGCTCTCAAGTTCTATTCAGTTCTCTTGCATCGCTGTGCGCCCTCACTTTTAGTTCATAATCTGTACTTTAAATATTAAAATATTCTCAACACTTTTGTAGACATCCAGTTACCTTTGGTGTTTATCATGGACTACTTTGAATATTCGGTTCACAGGAATCTTCTTGGGCAACATTTTGCATCCATTCAATATCACTATTTACACTATAAAGCAGTATTTTATCTAGTCAGACATGCTTTGTTCCATATATGATATAATCTCTTGTGTAATAGTTCAATATCTATAACAGAAATGAAACACTCCTACCTTATTCTTAAGTTTGCTGTTTTATTATATTTCGATCAACTGTAATGTGTTCCGCTTTCCTCGATGTATGGAATCATGCGTATGCAAGATTCCAGTAATTGATCTATAGAAGAATGCGATTGAATTATATAGAACGATCAATTTTCTCTTTAGTTATAACTTAATTTACTGTAAATAGACAGGATTTAGAGTTAACTCGATATTAGAGAATAAGATGGCTATAACACAGGTTTCTACCGAAGTTCATGAGCACTTCTTACCAATAGAGTTAGGTAGATTTGGATAGTTGAAACGGATTAGTTGATAGATTAAGATGAATGTCCGATTGCATATAACCGGCATTATGTCTAGGCATACTTGAAACTAACTCATAAAACAACAATAAGAATTATCCGTGATAGTTTAGTGGCTAGAATCTCCGCTTGTCGCGCGGAGGACCGGGGTTCAATTCCCCGTCGCGGAGCTCTTTGGCGCAAATGGTTTAGTGGTAAAATCCAACGTTGCCATCGTTGGGCCCCCGGTTCGATTCCGGGTTTGCGCATTGTTTTTGATTTTTTATTTTGGAAATATGGAAATTAAGTACTTAAGTAGTATGATATTTCTTTTAAGCTTTTTATAGAAAAATTAAGGTAAAATCGGATTTCAGAGATTTCTTAATTAGTTTGAATTTTTTTTAAACAAATGTTGCCATAAAATGATTGTATCAACCTTAACAAGAGAATATTCTTTTTGGTTTTTGAAAAAAAAAAAGGTTGAAACCAAGTTCCGATAATCTCGTTCTTTTAAGGAATTTTAGCTATGATCCAAATCTATGCAGAGTATCGTAAAACAATTTATATATGGCTGAAGACACAAATCATTTTCGTAATAATACCGTTTCCTTTTAATAATGCTATTCATACAAGAATAGAATGAATGCTTAACCGATTTATTGTACTTAGCATCATTCTATTCTTCATTGCAGCAATCTCCACTCCGGAATAAATTTTTCGCAGCCAATGGGGTGGAGCAGGCCGGAACTTCAAATACACGACATAACACTGAATGATAGAAAAATCTACCCTACAATTGAAGATAACATCGCAGCAACGACATGATAGAAAAACCATAAATAGAGAATCGGCAAAAAAGAAAAAATAAGAAGTATGTCCCGATGAATAATAAAAATTAACCATAACAATAAGTAAGATAAAGGATGAAGGACGGAAATTGGAAACATAAAATTACAAAGAAAATATGCAAGTAGGCAAAAATATCATACAATTGAATAGAGTAGCACTGAGTGATTCACGGCTGCTTAAATCACTCCACTTTGTCGACCACAAAACCTACAACCTATTATCAACAAGTGTCAATGTATGTATTCAGATATGTTGGAATGGCAAAATCAAAATTCTTTTCGTTCAGTATCGTGTCGATCCTTGGTTAGCTCAGTAGTGCTCTCAGTATCTTCTCTAGACACAAGCCATGTGAAAAAAACGGGGTAAATATACCCATCCCCACACATCCATCACCCTACCGGCTGATTCTATGAATAAGGTTCGGTCCAAGGTGACAGTATTGATATATTTAGACCTGTTCTCTTAAAAATACGACATAGTGATATCCCCTTACGTGTTATTTCCCGGACCCACGGCTCTTTAGAATCCTTTGTAGCTAAGGATTTTCCAAGGCTCCATTGGCCCGAAATACAGGAAATCCCTCCGCAATAATCACAAACAAAAAAAAAAAACAGAGTATGGGGATATAAGATCCTGTGATAGAATAAAACAACAAAACAAAAAAAACTCCTAGAGAAACCGAGCATAGGATATGTCAGAAGGAGACAAAGTCGAGAAGAAGGACAAGTCGACGTCCAACTTTAAGCTTATCACCACTACAAGCGGAGTGAGGGTCTCACAGGCGTGTGACAGGTGCAGAATCAAAAAGATCAAATGTGACGGTCAATACCCATGTCACAACTGTAACAAGATTGGATTTGAGTGTAAAACGAGTGACAAGTTGACAAGGAGAGCGTTTCCCAAGGGATACACCGAGAATCTCGAGAAAAAGTTGATGGAGATGGAGGAGGAAAACCGGATGTTGAAAGAAAAGTATGGCTTAACTGAAGGAACTGTAGTACCGACAGCCCCTTCTGGGACGACCACACAATCTGTGGGATCCATGGTTGCGCCAGCTACATCATCCTCTACTGTTGCTTCAACCATCACACCGAGTGGTGAGCCTCAATCCGTCCGCAAAAACTCTACAATGCATGTCAACTACACAGAGGCGCCTGTGCATGCGGTACAGTCAAAGGAAAAGGTTCTTATGAACCATAGCATTCAAATAAACAATCCAATAGACCAAATATTTAACCTTGACGCTAAGGGTATCATTATCGGAAATGATAACCTTAACTTCGAATCCCAGTTCAATCACCTACTTATCAACTTGAACTTGCCGTTCCTTAAAATCACAAATAGTCACAACTACTTGCTAGATGATCCAAACAGTTATTTGTATCACCCGTCATTCAACAACTATAATCAGTTTCACAACCGTTATGTGGACTTGATCTACAACCCCCTCACAGGAACTCAATACGGCAAAAGGCGTGGTGGGCTTGGCGGCTTGGACGAATTGGACTCAGAGGAAAACTTACCCTTTGATATCTATGACTTGTTCATCAAACTCATCAATAACTTCAAAAAAATATTCAACAACAAAAAGGAATTAGACAACCAGATTATCCAATTCTTCCTCAACTATAACACATTCATCCCCATATTCGACTACAAACAATTCATGGAGTCTTATGATGCTTTCCACACAATGTATCCCTTTATTTTCACATATGATGACTCAACAATTAATGGTTTCAACCTTTCAAACAATAACGATTACCAAATAGTAAATGAGTACTTGATGATCATCATCCAAATTTATGCCATAATCATGATCAATGATCCAACAATTAACTTGAATTTACTTTTGAATCATTCAGATCCAAGTTTCTCTTACGACACAAGAAGAAAGGACCCTTCGAATAACAACAAGAAAACATTGATTTCGTCCCTTTATGACTTTTTGCCTTACTTTAATGTTTTCCATGTTTCAATTGGCCAATTGAGAACTTATGAATTATTCTTATACTACTCTCTTTTGACTAACAACAAGGAGAAATCGCTAATATTGTCGTCTTTGATCAACTCCTTTATTGGTATATTGGGTATAAATTTGAACCTGAAAAATCTTTTCTTCAATGATTTATCTCTTAATTTACAACAAAAGAGGGATCGTGTAAAGATTTTCTGGGTATTCAAGGTGTTATTGAAATGCTTCAACTTAAAATTCGGTTTCAAACCTAGCATCAATACAACGGTTATAAATCCGGTCACCATCGAAAGATACTTCCAATTAACCCCCGAAAAATTGAGTGAATTGTTAGATACAAGTGATGGAATGAATGACGAGCTTTTCTTCACCTTGTTGAAACCTAGTATCGAGTTTTTGAATTTGATGAACATCATCATTCCTTCATCATTTGCACCCAATTACTATGAATACTTGAAACAAGGCAAGAAAAAGACTCACGAAAAAGATCAAAAGGAGCACAAGCTGTTAGACTGGATCTTGAATGAAGATGACGGTGAAGGAAACGATGGTAATTTGAATTACAACTTTAACCAGTTCTTAACTATCGATAAAAATCTTTCAAACTGGAGAAACTCGTTAAAACACAAACACATTGACTTAATTCCTCTTCAGCTTAAGATGGGTTTACCAAATTTATTTAACATAACGACAAATGACTTGTATCATGATTTGAAGGAACCCAAAATCCTGTCTGGTATTACTCAAGATGGACTTGCACAGTATCAATCAACCGGCTTGCCTGATATTCACACTGCCTCCCAATTGATTAAAATTCAGTTGAACTTCCATTACATTATCATTCGATCTATGAATTATTTGAATTTCATTGTGGATAAGGAGTTGAATTACACCCACTACATTCAAATCAGCGAAATCTCTAAAGAAGTTTTGAGCTACTTTTTACTTTTGTTCAATCACATACATAATGCCAGAGAAACTATGACATCTCCACCTGTGGGGAACCCTCAACGCGGTGCCAACTCAATTGTGATGGAGAGTTTAGGACTAGATGTTGATGAAGATGGATTTGTTATCAATGATTTTAGTGTTAAGAGAAGGCGTACAAGTACAATTCACCCTAGTCACAGCAGAATCAAACGAATCACAAAGGACATCCCGGTATCTCCTTTCAATTTCATGTTCAATGGTTTGTCTATGGCAGTTATCAACTTGAAAAAATCTATCATTATGCAAATGGTTTATTTATTAATTTGCCAGCTCAAGTTTTATAAGAGGAAATCAGAGAGTGAATTGATTCATGAGTCCAAAGTCTTGTTGGATAAGAGTATTGATTTATTCATGAAAGTTTTCGTCAACTATAAAACCAATGTTGTGAAACCTAATTCCAGAGAGAAACTGGAGGATTTAATCTTCAAAAAGTTGATTAACGATGAACTCAAAGATGACATACTTCGGGATGATGAAGAAGATGATGATGACGAAGAAGGAAATGGAGGCTCCTCATTTTATAATAACATTGATTGGGATGACGAAGAAATGGATGAAGATCTCAAGTACATCAAGATTCTTAAGTTCATTAAATACAAGAGCACATTCATCTCAAACAAGACTCGTTCAGAAGCTGCAAAGAGTGCGAACCAGCATTCGGATCAAGCCCCTCAGCAAACACAACAAGCGCAGCAAACTGCACCAGCACAAGTGACTCTGCAAACGCAGCCTGTGCCAGGCTCAAATATTGGAGGTTTGAACAATGGTGTGGTCAGGGGGCAGGCACCGTATTTCGGTGTTGCCACACCAACATATCCATTGATGAACAAGTATCCATCATTAACCCGATTAGATTATTACATGGGCGACTTTCAAACGTCCCCTACAAACAATTCAACAAGGTCATATCAAGAGGAAGAAGAGTTGATTAAAAAGGAAAAATTAGTTATCAACGATTTGATGAATATGAGGAATAGTGTCACTCCAAAGTTTAATTTACAATCGGCCACTGGAATAGGATTACCTAGTCCTTTACCAAATCCAAACTCTAATGGAAGACCAAGAAACCCAAGCACGGGTTCCGCCAGAAACGATAACCCCCCTGGAAATGGCTTCAATTAGAGTTTCAAAAGTTTTGTATTATTTAGTTATTTATTGATTATAATAGTAAGAAGTAATCTTGGATCTGCTCCACTGATTTTGTGATGAAGGGGAAGAAGCAAGTGGAAGATTATAGTCCTAGAAAGTGCATATAGGCAGAATTGCTGGAAGTAATAATAACAACAGCTAAGACTCAAAAAAGGGAAAAGACAAGATACATGAGGTAATGGCGCAACATAAAAGATAAGTAGTTCTATCCCACAGTATAAGTTCACCTCTTCTTCCTTTTTTTTTTTTTTGAGAACTTAATTGTGGTTGCAAATGCACCCCGTTCTCTCCTTGCCATTTTCCTCGCTAACTTATACCGAGGTAAACACTACATACATACATGACCTAAACACATTGTTACAACACAAAATGATCAGCGACATTGTCAACTCAGTAAACCACATTGAATTCACAATCTTTCTGCGTAGTAGACTTGGTTTAAAGAACACGGACCCGCAATCCCTCCCATCAGGTTATGAGAGAGGATGCGTAACATTCAATACGGCATGCGTATTTCACATACCGCAAGCAATTCTGGTGGAAAGATACGGAGAACAAAAAAAAAGTTTACAACACGACACATGCATCCTACACATAACCAAATTGCCACACACAAACATGATTTTTCCTTTTCGCTGTGGCCGCCGCCCCCGCATTGTTTTGATAAGAATCCCCTAAAGGATATAAAAGGCTGGGGAAATCATCTCTCGGAATAAAACACTATCTATGACTTACCAAACTTTTAGTGACCAATTTAACAATGCTCCGTTGACCCCACACAAGGACGCTGGGGATGATAAGAGTGGCGTCGACTCATACTTTCCTTCTTCGTCTACAAGCGAAAGTCCGACCGGCTTTGTGAACACTCACATTGGGAACCTTATCCAAGAAGAAAAGGAGAGATTCCATAAATCTACCGACAACTTGCACGTTAGTTTATAATACTTGGGGTTTTTTTTAATGGGGTTCCTGCTTATCATGGAACATTTGGATTGTGTTTGGCCAAAACACTCTTTACACTTTTATATGGATTCTAATAAAAGAATATTTTGATTGATTGTATTAACATGGTTTGTCTATAAGCCTAAATAGTTTAATTTCACTCACAATATTTGGATCGCGTAGCTGATCTGACAAATTATATTTAATTGATAGTAATGGTGGCGTATTTTCTTGAATGTTCCTTCAATTGGAATACTACATCAAAAAAAGTCATTATCTGTTCAATGCATGCATTTTTGAAGTAATTCATGATCTCTTCAACGATATATAAAGAAAATTCTAACAGCATCAAAAAGATTAAAATATCTAAACCGCCCCGTAAAAACGCAAAGAATTTTTCGGTTTGCAAATCATACCCTATAAGATAAATTTCTTGCCTAAAATCATTAGTTGATAAGAAACCCCTCTAATACTTTGTACTTTTCCTTTACTGAGTTCCAATCTAATGAATCAAGCATCGTTATTGCTTGAGTGTTATTCTCTTCATTGAAAATTTCAAATAAAGCATCCCCAGTAGCTATACGGACGTTTTTCAGTTTATGATTGCAAGCCATAAACACCAACCTTTTCCTACTTTTAACCTTCAAGTCATCCTTGCCCAACAAGGAAATGTACATCATCAATTTGATCGTAAGATATACCCGGTTCTCATTTGCAGTGTTGATTTGTAAATTGTAGCATCTAACATACAAGGCTTCATAGTTGAATGATTCCGGCATTGTATAGTTGGCTTCAAAAAGTCGTACTAATAGCTGAAGAACAACCATAAATGACTTATTCTGTCTATTGACTACCTTGGCAGGTACCTTGAGTAGTGTTAAAATGTGCTGCAATACAATACCCAGCTCTTTTGAATTTTCTAGAAACCTAAGAAATTGTCTAAAGGATTCATTGATAATCACAGAACTGGCTGTAACAGCTCCAATTGTAAAGCAGACCCCTCTCAAAAATTCAATAGAAAGATCTTTATTTACTTCCTCATTTTTTAATACCTGCATTTGATAGTACTCGAAAAGTACACCAAAGTATTCTGATATGCTCATCAACTCCAAATCCTGAATTTCAATCGCCCCCATCTTTATTAGCAATTTGAACGCTTCAATTCTTACTTTATCAAGAACCTCACCAGCTAATCTAATCAACTTAAGATCAAGTGCCCTAGTATTCTCAAAGCTGTTCAAATTCAGGTCTATTAATTTTATAACTGCGAATCTGATTTTTGATCCAACATCACCCTGGTTTGTAGTGGTATAATCATCCAATAATCCAATGATAGTCATTCTGAAAGGTTGAGACAATACCGGAAAGTTGATACTTAAGCAATCAATCAAATTGGCTCTAATCTCAGCATCTACTTTGGTGTTGGTGAGTATCCCAAAGATACTACTGTCAAAGTTATAGTAGAAGATCGTTTTTGAAAGAATTACATTATTGTTGGTGATATAGCGATGGATCTTTTCAAGATTGGTGTCTGATATAATCACTTGGGATTCCTTTAGTTTCTGAAAGAAAGTTGAAAATTGAGCTTCCAATTCTTGGGTAGGGTGGGTTCTTAAAATATTAAATATACTCTCCCAATATCCATTAATGTCACAAGTCAGTGCAACTAAGAAGATTATCCACTTCATGTATCCTTCGGCCACTTCAGAAGTGTCATGGTGATAATCAAAACTGAATTCTCTTAACCTTTCTTCAATTTCGTGCAATATATACTTGGGAGTTTCAACGTCCAATAACTCACATACGGAATAGAGTAAAAGTTGCCTTTCTTCCAAAAGAAGCCTAAGAATGCTCCGTTTATCATGCACTATTTCATTTGATTCAATTCTGAAGTCAATTGGTGACAACGATACCAGATCCATAGTCAAATCAACTCCCTCCAATAGGACATTAATATACTTGGCATTCAATTTTTGGAATTCAAACTTGTTGCTATTCAATACGTTTTCTATCAATCGTGGGAAAAACAATTGCCTGTTGAAACCCAATCCCACTAATGCTGGGATCAATTGGAAGGACTGAATGTTCGAACTTATCATCAAATTACTGAAGAGTTCAATGAATTCAATAATAAACTTACCCAATTCTTCTCCTGGAGGAATGTACTTTTTAAACAAAACGCTTCCAAATCTCCCAATGAACTCCTGCAATACTGCAATACCACACCTTCTTATAATCAACTCGGAATCCATTATGGTGACCAAAAGGAGATCAAAAAGAACATTCTCCATCATCAAATTGTTTTCAAATAGAGCGAACTCTTGTTGATTTAGCATTCTGCTGAGGGCCCACACCACAAAGCACGAGGAGTCTCTAATTTGACTACCAATAGTGGTTGTGAAGCGCACTTGCTCAAAAAACAATGTCCTGTGGACTATACTGAGAGTTGTAGGAATCAAGTGAGATGGCAAACACTTGTTTAATGCAATGTAGCCTAGGAATAACAATACTGTGTGAAACTTTGGAATTGAAGCCTGATCAAAATCGATATCCAAGTTTGTTACAAAGGGATTGTTTGATTTAGACGAAGGGTGGAAGGGAGAGTAACACACATCCACCCCATTGATGTCCAATTGTTTAATCATATAAACAATCAACTGCTCCTGATAATTTCCAGCATTATTGGCCTGTAAATTACTAGTCAACAGCAGCAAGGACTTGGCCAAGGCATACCGTAAAGAAGTGTCGAATTTTGAGCCCATAACTTTGAAGATATCGTTCAATAAATTGTTGATTATATCATTGACTTTACCGTAATCTTTTTCTTTGAGATGAACTGTACAGAGTCTACTCAAGATTTTGATCATGTAGAGGATATTCATATTGTTTAAATTATTGGATGAATTATTCTGCCAGTTCAAGGTGATCAAATCAATCGATATCAATCTGTAGATGAGGTCCAAGTCTAATGACAGCGCTGGCAATCTCTTCAAGATTTTATTGATGGTCATCAAGTGACCCAATTTGATGGAACCATTGACCCGATCCACTTCGGACCATTCCATTTCCACTTCTACAAAGTATTCCAGCATGAAAGAAACACAGTCTGATCTGGTGAGTAGTCTTGAAAGTAATATCAGAGACACCACCTGATTCTTTGACGCGTTGAAGTGTTTTGATAGATTTGCCAATCCAAGTTGGTAAAGGTTTGATACAAGGGAGCCATCAATCTTGGATAATTCAAAGGGAACTAAAACCAAGTTACTTATCCAGATCAAACAAAGAAAGATTTCGTTATCATTGTCCAAGCTCTGGCATAGATTAATCAATCTAGGCACCAAATAGACATCACTTGAAAAGTAGTTGGTTATATGCTTGAAACCTCTGATTTTGGAAAAGTAGTATACAACTTCCCCAATACCTTTGCTAAGGAAGAGGTACTCGTGCTCAGTAGAATGCAATTGAAGATAAAGATTGGAGACAATATCAATGTACTTTGCCAAGTGTGTATCCAAAAGTTTGGGACTAGGTTCAAACTCATTAATACTACTAGTAAACTTGTTGAACAAGGATTTGGATACTTCGTAAGAATCGGTCACCGAGATTCTTGAAGACATTGATTTGTCCACCAAGGAGCGTAGGTCGTTACATAGGGTGTTGATCTCGTCGTGGAGTTGATCTCCTTTCTTGGCTATATCGAATTCTCCGTGATCATCCATTGACTTTTGATTTTACGCGTGTACATTGTGAATATATCTGCGAAGAGGTTTTGCTAACTACTACTTATACATGTTGTAGATTACTACTCCAACGCACGATCAGTCGACTCTATGTGTGTTGCTAACACTGTGGAAATTAAATCGTGAGTGACGTGTACGAATACCCACATTACTGTCATTATTAATCATACAAGATCCCTTGGAATTCTGAATTGTTAAACACAAACAGAATAAACACTAGTGTAGTTTCATCAATTTGATAGCTCTGTCGTTTGTACTAAGATTAAGAATCTGTTATAAATACATTCACTATGCAATATGCTAGAAAACTTGAAACAATACTGGCTTTATATGGTGTTAATCGATAATCAGGTTACGTCCTAAACTGGATAACCACTTTCTGCATTGCCCTAAACCACAAAGTTCTTCAATAATATCAGTGAAAGCTTAAAAACTGCCCAGTAAATGCTTAAAAACTGCCCAGTAAATGCTGGAAAACTGTCCAGTGAATGCTGGAAAGCTACCTAGTAAATGCTTAAAAACTATCCAGTGAAGCTGGAAAACTACACTAAATAAATGGTGCCCTCTAAAACGCACTAAAAGACCACTTCAAAGCTATGAAATAGAATACACTGGACACCAGAGCAGTTGCTCAGTATTAAATGGTTTACATATATTACTCTATTTTTACTAGAGACTTCAGGCCAAAAACCGATGGCCTTGTCCAACTTTGTTGGATGCTTCTGGAGGACTTCGCGAAGCGAATATCAAAAATAAATTTTCACAAATTTTTCAACCAACATGTCCACTGCCAGCCAAATGTTTTACAAGATAACACAGGTCAGATCCATCATAGGAATGCCACCCAAGGTGCGTAAGAACATGGCTGCCTTAGGGTTGAAGAGAAGAAATCACATTGTTTACCAGACTGTGTCAGTTGCTGCTGCTCATAGATTAGCTATTGTCAAGGAACTTGTCACAATCGAAACTGTCAGTGAAAAGAAGGATGCTAGACAATTATCGCTTGAAAGAAAGTATAAACCTGGGTTTGTTCTTGAGAAATTAGCTACCACGTATGAGTAGATTTATAGATTAGCATTTGTCTTGCGGTATCCCGGTGAAGGGCTTTGCTGTGGGATATTATGGTCCGCTTTTTCTAGATGGTTCATCATGTTAGTCTTTCAGATCATGGCTCTGGATTCTTCGACAATAGCAGATTATAAGAAACTTGTATATATAAACAGTTGTTGCACTGGAAGTCTCAAGGACAGAATAAGATGGGGGATTTTACTGAATAATACGGTACTGATACCAATTAATACGGTACTAACCGTACTAAGAGATGAGATACTGAAATTACTAAAGGTATCCAAACACATGTACTCTTTAAGTGCTATGGTTTAGGTAGGTATGTTTCTTGCGCAACAGTGAAGTAACTTAAATGAAACGAATAAACAATAATAAGATAGCTTAGTAGAACAAAAGTATAAAAGAATTTTGATATTCTTTTTGGCAAATGATCACGACAGCTAAATACGAAGGTATAAAAGAAACCCCATGAAAGGACACTCTAATCCTTCTTGTGTAAACAGTGCAAGTCTATTGGCTACATCAAAGTCATTGCATGTGACTTGAAACACGTGATTGTTATATTCTGATAAATTTTTCAAAAACATCGAACTCTGTGCAAAAACCAACCACGAACACCTTTCAAATTGTTAAGCATGTTTTCTGCAATCAAGGCTAGTCAAAGAAACAGAGTGACCAACTCTTTATTCAGTTCTACCTTTGCCATTTGTGTTTTGATGGTGAGTGCAAACTCGATGTTTCCATGTCCAATTGATAATGTGCATGGTAATGACTCTATAGTTGAAGAACGTTTGAGAAGGTCAGAAGAGAAGAGGGATCAACGAAAGACACAACTCTAACTAATGAACAGTGATAAATACCTGAGAGCTTAGAAATCTACGAGATGTCATTAATAATGAAAAAGAAAGTTCAATGTCCAGCTAAAACAACAATATCGATGATAATTGTTTAACCAGTCAAATACTCGCCATGAGAAACAAATGCCCAATGAATTTAATCTAGTTCAAAAGGAAATCTGACCTGAATCCCGTTAATGGTCCTATGGTTGAAATCAAACAGAATAATCTTGTTCTCTTCTTCCAAGTCATCCATTTTTACATTGCTAGTGCAATCCAAGCAATGCCAAAATCATCATTTGCATAGTTGTGAAACCAACTCCTTCTCTTCACTTCTTCCATCCTAAGGATTATATTTGTATATATACGTATGTGTGCTTTACACAACAAATGAATCTTATATATAGATAATTTTAAGCATTAATAGTATCACCTGTACCTCTCTGGGCTTTCAGTCTCCTTGATAACGGTATGATCTCATTAATCTGAGGTTTCTAATGTAAGGCCATTTTCCAGCCAATCATAACGTTCTGAATCGACTTTTGGAAAAATGTCGTGGCGTGGATTGTGCAGCAATGTCGTGGAGTGGAGTGTTCATTAATGTCGTGGAGTGAAGTGTACAGCAATGTCGCTCTGTTGTTTTTGAGAGAAAAGAAAAATAATAAAAAAAGAGACATTATAGTATATGCATTGATGCCAATTCCAGGATCATCAAAAACATAAACAATTAAGGCCCAATTAGGAAATCGATTGCAAAACATATCATCACACTGCAAAACAACAAAAAACTGGCCATATATAAGAACGGTATAATATCTCTTTATAAAATCAATAAGGATATTAGATAATGATAGCACACAACATACATCCATCGGTTACACTTGATTATGAATTCCCAGCGGTAGACAAGAGTATGGGTCAACCCGTGATTTTTAAGGAATCAGCCTTCGTTAAGAACTTAAAGATTAATGATGATCCATCACCACAGAATCCATTTATTAGCACTGTTCCAATCACAAAGGACTTCATAAGTCTGTTGCCTAACGAGGAACCTCTTGAAGATTTGATCATTGAACATAAGCAAGTGATTGATGACTTTCAGTTGGTTTTACCGCTTGCTGCTTCTTCAGCTAAGGAGCCAGTCATCTTAAAGAAAATTGCCACACCAAAGGTGGATGTCAAGGATTCTGTCAAACGTAAGCGCGCTATTGATAATGACGTAATCGAACTCGATGACATTGATAGCTATGAAGCAGACGATTCCTCTATCTTCAATACTCCTATTCCCAACAAATCCATTCATTTCAGTCCTACAGGATCATCTAAGAAGCCCGTGGGTAACCTCTTGCAACTGACCCCAGTCTCGATCTTAAAAGAGCAGAGATCTGTTAAGAAGTTTTTGAAAATCGACAAGAGTGCTCTTGTTATCGCTCCTCCTCTGCTTGCATTTACCTCGCTGCCTAACAGAGTCCAAAAGCAACCTCAAAAGATTTCTGATCTTGAAGCTGAAGCAGCAGACGAATCAGATTTCGATCCATTGGCATGCCACGCTAATAACATTATGCGCTTGGCGGTCGACTCTACAATGATGATGGGACTGTCTTTCTCATTATCCTTCCTGTCTACATACGCAAATGATTCCATGGCTGCTAAGAAAAAGTCGGTTCCAACATACGATGATTCCGATAGAAGTATCATCGAGACTATGAAGAAGAAGCGCAGCAGCAGATTGTTAAGACCAAGAGCTTCCAAAATCAAAATCACAGCTGCTGATTTGCAAGCAGCCGTTAGTGATCTTTAAACTCGTTTGGCTTCTATCTGATTGCTTTTAGTCTTCGTCTTGTGTTGAACCTTGCTGGCATCTGTTTTCCAGAAGATGTGTCTATATACCCTTTGTATACTATATTAGTGAACTTGTTTGCTATGGATGATAATTAAACTGATTGTAGCCTAAATACTAAGCACATGTCAACAGTACCAGTAATCTTCGTAATCTCAGTACATGGGAAAAGGTCTTCATCAAGTTTGGTTTGTCTACTTCAGAATCATACACAACCAACAACTCGACCAAATTCGTTATCTTTAACTCCGCTAGATCGAAGTAGACTTTCATACTAGACTCTCATAGGAGTTATATGTAGGAGTTAAAGCTGAATAGAATTTTCAAATCCAGAGGGTTGCGGTATCTTGATTTCACCCTAGGAAAATGGATGTTTAGAGGTAAATATCCACTATTTCGGGACTCTATCCGGATTTTATAATCAAGGAATTAATTTTTTATATAATGAATTCGTATAAAAAATCTCCAATGTGCTCGAATACTTAGCATAGCACCTTCAGCGTAGCTCAAATCTCCACATTTTCAAGAAGGTATGATGGTTCGTACATTTTGTTTTTAATAACCAGAATAGTTAGATCAAATAAATGGTTACTGGTCTCGAAATAAAAACATTTATAGCACCCTGTAGGTGTTTTCATAAAGTCATAATAAAGTCTAATACATTTAATAGTGAGGAGCAACTTTTGTACCCCTTCGCTAACTCATGAGCTAGAGAAAATTCGGTACAAATGGTTCTATAGAGAAGTACTGTAATAGTGTGTATTTAATATATAACATCAATGCAAACTGCGTTTTAAATAACGGGCATCTCTCTGATCATAATATCGGTGCTTTTCTTGAATTTCATCACTATTATACTGTATTAAGTTTGAAGACTTACACAACCCGTGTGTGTCCCAAAATGCATCAATGTCCCCTGCATCAAGAGCCACCTCCAAATCAGTACCCGCAACAATGCCCCGCACCTCAGAACTGCACTCACCGGACTTCAAATGATTGTACATCAAAACCTGTAAATTTTTCGGGCATCTATTCAAATTTGCACCCATCAACAACACATACCATTCTGATGGGAGGTTGCCAAATCTCTGTAACAAATAATCAAATAAAACCATGGATGATTCTATCGATACAGATGAAGCTGAGAGAGTCTTCAAGATGATGGTAAACAGATCGTGGTCTAACCATTCAAGGAACCTTGGGGATTCATTATGTAAAGAACTGAGTACTTGAACTGAAGCAGAGAAATTCTGATAAATGTTGATATGGTTTAAAAGGCAGTTTATAAAAACTGTTCTTGAGGTTGGTGATTTGTTGCTCAAATACTCAATGTGCACACTAATAAAATCCTTTAGTACATCCAAGTTTGCAAGAATATTTCCGTGCCGAGATACCTCTATATTTGGATTTGAGGTTTTGTGAGGAATTATCACCTCTAGGGTGTCAGATTCCAACAACTGTTCCTGTTTTTCTCTGCGCTGTGCCTCTGTCTTTGCTATATGCTTGTCGTACGCTCTGTATTGAAAAAATTTCCAGGACATGGCCAACGCAACATCTTTGTAGTTGATTGTGTTGAATTTTGAAGTTACAAAAGAATCTAATACATCCAATACCCGCTTGATGCTCATGTCTTCGTCGTCCCGAGGAGAATTGGATGATGGTGACATGGAGTCTTCAGCATGGTAGCAATACGCTTCGATGATCTGAATGCATAAATCGTAGGTCAATGCGTTTTGCCCCTTACCAGACTTGTGAAGAAAATGGCTTTCGATAAGCGAAAGAGTCGAGTTTACATCGCCATTCAGCGAGAAAACATGTAATATTTGCAGAATCATCTCATCACTAAGTGTCTGGAAAATCTCACTAGTCTTTGGTAAACCCATAATCACATCCTGCGCGGATATCTCTGCATTTTCAAACCCTTGCATGATAAACTCAATATAACAAAGTTTTACCAACTCATAGTGATTATTTTCCACCCCCACATTTAAGCATGTAATCCAATCGTCTGTGGTGATATGAGAAATGAAAGCAGGGTCTGAAAGATATTCTCGAATCTGATTGCAGTTGTAAACCTTGGCCAATTCCTTCAACAATTTTGAATAGGGTAATTCTGGTTGGAACCCCACTCGATTGATGTAATCAATAGCAGAATCAATCTGGTTTGTGTTTAGAAGAATGTTGAGATGAGCTCTATGATAGAGAGGAGAGTTATTGTATTTACCAGAAAGGATGTTAAGTGTTAGAATTTGTGTGATTTGATTGCAATTATCAAAGCATTTCAAGAGGTCTCTGGTTAATGCTGAAGTCTTCAGTTTAGATGTTAGATCCAAGTAGATCGATGTCGCCAACCTCAGATGATCTTCCTGTTTGGAATCTTGAGCTAATGACCCGAGAATCTTCCGCAATAGCGCATGTGGTAAACGAACAGTAGTATTACTTAGTATCTTTGACACTTTCAGGATGTTCTTGTCATTGACAAGTGATTCTATATGAGCTTCGAGTTCGAAACTACTCTGAACAGACGTTGTAGATGCAAATGTGGTTGGTTCTCTCTTGTGTTTCTTAAATATACTCGGTAACGGTCTCTTGGTTAGGTTCGGTACCAGTTTCGTGATGTCAGCTGCTTCGTTCTGAAGATCTAGCGAATCCCTTCGAAATGATACGTACCACCGCACATCTTTCACACACACACCAATTCTCCGCACGTGCACATCCAATCCTCTTTCTCGTAGCATCTTGCAATGCTTAGACTGCATAGTTGTTTTTTTTTTCACTTCTCATCACAAAATATCAATGGCATTAATCAAGAGGTCACTTAACGAAGTAGTGGGAAGAAGATTCCTTGCTACCGGGGCTAACCAATTCAATGTGTTTGACAGGGGAGCCAAGATTATTCAGAGATCAAGAACACCACTTTTGAATCCAGAACTTTCACGAAAGAAGGACTACTTGAAAGATGAGGTTGCAGTCCGTACGATTGAACGGTTAGCCTTTATTACTAGAGATTTCACAAAGACCTTAGACTTTGGATCCTCACTGGGGAATCTTCTCAAGAATCTCTGTTTGGATACACCCGTGCAAGGAGATTCTGTTGATCAACAAATCATTACGCAGCTCAATGAAGACAAGGCAAAGATACGGAACAAGATTGCGGATTATGTGATGATGGACTCATCGAAACCATTACTTGAAAGGGACATCAACGAACCGTTCAACCAGGTTTTCAAGGGGAATGTTCAAAGACATGTTTCTGACGAAGAGACCTTCAACCATGAATGTCTCAAGGAAAATGAGTATGATTTGGTTGTTTCCAACTTGTCTCTCCATTGGATCAATGACTTACCTAAGGCATTGCAGAATATCAACCGCGTTCTCAAACCAGACGGGTTATTTATGGGTACCATTTTTGGTGGTGATACATTGTATGAGTTGCGTACACTGTTGCAGTTGGCAGAATTGGAACGTAGAGGTGGAATCACCCCAAGAGTGTCTCCTTTGGTTCACTTGAACGATATAGGCTCTCTTTTGAATCGTGCTGGTTTTAGCATGTTAACCATTGACTCTGAAGATATCGTTGTAGGTGGTTTCCCAGATATCGTTAGCGTGTGCGATGATTTGCAAGCCATGGGTGAGCAAAATGCTGTTTTGTCTCGCTCAGGTCATCTTCCTCGAGATGTTCTCTTGGCTGCAAATGAAATCTACAAGAGTTTACATGGTGAAACAGATGAAAATGGTATAGTCACCTTGCCAGCCACTTTTAGTGTCATATTCATGATTGGCTGGAAAAAGAGTGAATCACAACCTCAACCTTTAGCCAGAGGATCTGCTCAAGTGAGTTTGAAGGATGTTTTATAATAGAGTCATTTATGTTTTCTATGGAAAGTTTCATTAATGGCCTATTATTTTATCAATTAGGCCAATTATTATCCGTGGTCTTGAACTTCAACGTTCACGTTGCCAAGACATCAAACGTCCAGCATTTCATCGTTACTTTTTTAATACGACCTTCACTTTAATATTCATCACTTCAGCATGCACGTTAACACCTCAATCAATCGTTAACTGCTCATCCAATACTTAACAGCTCATTCAATACTTAACAGCTCATCCAATACTCAACAGCTCATCCAATACTCAACAGCTCATCCAATACTCAACAGCTCATCCAATACTTAGCCTAAATATTGACAAGTGGTCCGATATGCCAGCAACAGGTTCCCGGCAGCCTCAAGCGTAAACTATTCCACAACTCCCACAACCAGACCAAGCTGTGGACAACCCTCACTAAACAAAACTATAACCTTTAAACTATTTATGGTTTAATCCTTGCATATACGTTAAAGCACAATGTGCATCTCTTATAATAAATTAAATACACCTGTAAGCATAGGTGCAAGCTCAAAACCAACAGAAGTATGGGTTGAAAAACTCTTAGTATATGCACCCACTCTAGCTAAGTGATATGCATCTTTCCAAGCCTTTGTTTAGGCTATGAATATGTGCAGGTTATTAATCTGCCATATCATATTTAGTTTCTACATCTTCTTAATGAGGTTGTGAGAGTTTTGCACCAACTGCAGAAGTTTTACAAATGTTGCATATAGGTTTGTTAGTTTATTTCTTAGATTCCTTTAAACATCCAGACCACAAAATACAAGTTATAGTGGGTGATCGTGGAAAGGTGGATAATCTGTTTGTAAGTAAATCGGTGTTTAGATAAACTGCAGTGGTGTTTCTAGGAAAACTGTTAGTCTTAGATGTTGTTCGTAGTATGTAATTTCAAACCTTCCACCCTTAATTTTACCCACAATTGGGGGCTCCAAAGCAAACTTCCCATTGAGCACTGCTATGATCACAATTACCCATATGTTAACGGTTACGATCATACTTCTGTTAATTTGTCAATGATTGTTACCCTGGTGATATGCTCAGGCTCATTTATAAACTTTAGAATACTTCATATTTACCCGCACAAGTGCATTTTAAGGGACAGCATCCAGCTAGGCTTCAAGTGCCCCCATTAAATATATTTTCTTATGTTACAATTTGCACCCAACATTGCCAAGATCATGTTTATCAAAAATCAAAATTGTGTCATCAGTACTGTTTCTTATACAAGCTCAACTGGTTACGACTATGGAATCAAGCTTGGAGTTTAAAAGATTGGCTATATAATGGCACGAGTTTCAAGTTCTTTGGTTATTATTCCTTAGTTGGTGCTCTTGTTTAGGCTTTTGTGTGAGCTTTTATTATCGTGCACCTCAGTGACCACTTTCGTGTAGGGGAACATCATTTGATTAACCTCGATTTAAAAAACTCAGGTAGTTCCTCAATATGATCTACTTTTATTAAAACGTTACTTACGTCAGTTGATGAGCTACTTTTGTCAATTGTCAATTGATATGCTACGTTTTGTCAATTGATATGCACGTTTTGTCAATTGATATGCTACGTTTTGTCAATTGATATGCTAAGTTTTGTCATTTGATACGTATTTCACATTGATAAATTACTCTACGTCAAATGATATGTTGTTTTATGTCATTTGTTATATCTCGATATCTGATATTACATCAACTATTAATTACTATAGTCACAATTTATTGCTAATACTTCAATATATACTAGATTATTTATCACGTTAGCTGTACACATTATCGCATCGACTGTATACATACCATATTGTTAACACGTCAATTCATGTCCATGACTATTTTATTTTACAAGGTTGAAAGTTAACTACAACTCACCGCTCGGCAATTATTCACTATATACAAAATTACAAAAACAGAGCAAAATTAGTTGTCAACGATTTTCTTGACAGCAGCCAACCACTTTCTGTATTCGGCTTCTTCTCTTTGTTCACTCAAGAAAATGATGAAAACAAGTAAGTCTTCGTTGAAACCTCTTTCTTGCAAGTAAGCTTCGAATTCGACTTGTAAGGATTCATCCAAGTTCATAAATTCAGGACCTTGGTAGGTAACTTCATCGTAGAAAACACCCTTCTTAGCAAAGTTGGTAACGTATGAAGAAACATCGGCAACTGGGGTGATGCTGGATACAACAAAAGAACCGCTGAAGTTTTGCAAGGACAATTCGAACAATAAACCCAGCTTGTTTTGGTTTTCAATAACAGCATAAATGTTTGAGAAACCTTGAACCAAGTCATCTTCAACATCTAACTCATTTTCAGCGCCTTCCTCTTCAGCAAATTCAGCACTTTGTTGAGCAGCATTGCTCACCTTCTCAACATCAAAGAAAATTCTGACAACTTCACCGTTTTCCAAAGTCTTCAGTAATTGGACAATAGCAGAATCTTGTTCTTGAGTCAACTCGTAGCTGGACTTCTTCAAGAAATCTGTGATTTCCTTTTCTCCATCAGTCAAGTCAATGGTCTTAACGACATCGAGCTCTTCATTCAAAACGCGCAACAATCTGTCGTTGCTAGCAATAGATAACCTAGCAGACAGCGCCAAGTTTCTAGTGGAAATAGCCAAGGCTGGAAGAACAGAGCGGATAGCAACCCTCTTAGTAGCAGAAGCAAGGGTGGAACGTAACGAAGTAGCAATCAATCTAGAAGACATTTGTGTGTGGCAACTAATGAGATGATTTAGGGATGAAAAATGAGAAGATCTTCGCAAAATGTGTTATGCACGACCTACTATCAAATGAGCTCTATACAAACTACAGCTTCAGCGATAAACAGACTAAAGCTTCAGAAAGTTGCTTTGATTGTATCAAAATGTACATTTGTTAAGATTCATATCCAAATCAAGTGATTAATCTGCCATAAAATTCATAAAACTCTCATTCCTCGGTCCATCATCTTCAAATATATGGACTCTTGCCAAATCCAGTCGTCATAAAACCCTTTGATGGCAGCTATTCATCTACCCTTTATTGCCAAATTTTCTACTCCACTATCAGCAAATAGGCCTCTAAAATAACCGTGTTCTAATGGTCATCAAAATGCTTGTGACTCAAAGATGGGCCATTGCCGACGGATAGCATAGTATAGCTATCACCGAGTATTCGTGTTGTAAGCTCAACCTCATAAACTAGTATGAAAATGGACTTACAACCGTCAATGCACAATTCGTATACATTTTCAGCGTAATGGCATATACATTAGTTATCAGATGTAATATTATTAGGCACATGAAAACAGAGCCACGAATGCAACAGGCGGTTTTAACAAAAGTCACTATTAGGGGTACATGGCCATCCCAGTATTCACGCATGCTATATGTACACAATTAGGTGATATGTGCAATAATACCTGGTAAAAGGATTTTTGCGTCATCTTGTGAGTGGTGTCTATGTAGTACAGAAAACCCCGTAGAGACGGTTACGAGATCGCCGAACTCACTAGTGTTGACGAATAAGGATATTCACAATGCAGAGTAACTGTACCTGTGGTGAGAGAATGTAGAATCCACTCAAGACTTTGTGGGTTCCCGTTTATTCTATTTTAACTTAAAGTAGTTATTGCTTACTGTAAAAACTCAATAGTGATAAGTGGTCTTGCTTTGCGTTTTAGTTTGTATTTGTCCCAAGGAATAAGGGAAAACTGTGGCATAAATTCTCTACAGTTTCTTAATGTCATCTTCGTATAATCAGCTAAAAATTGATTAAAAGATGGTTGTCAAAGACAGAAATCAAACAAAAAAACTATATAATAGACAATTAACGTCTATAGCACCGAGAGTTAAGCTAACCTCAGTATAAAATAATACAATAGTCCTGACAGTGATGTGAAAAAATTAGATATTAAATGATCGTCAGATGTGATCAGTGAAAAATGAATGAAAAATGCTTGAAGAACCTCGTAGAGACCCTTTGAACCAGCTCTTCTAACGCCGAGCTGGCTGGAATGTAGGTGATGTGACTTTATGTTGTTGTTTTTTTTTTTAGGTTGAAAGGGAAATTCTTGTTGTCGGATATAATAGTTGGAGTTTACTCCAATGATTCAAAGTATTCTTGAACAAAAGCAGAGCTTCTTCTGTATCTTCTTTCTTGGTATTTTTCAAAAATAGCTTTATGGTGGGTTTCTGCATGACGGCAGCTCTCCAACAACACTTCAGCCAAAGGCTTCAATTGCTGCTCTGTGTAACCAGAGTAGAAAACATGCAATTCGGTCCATTCGCCCTTGTTCAAGATTTTACGAGAAAGATAATGTGCACCAGCTGCAAGCCAACTTGGCTGCAGCGCAACAAACCTCAGGTCCATGATTGTGATTTCCAAAAAGTATTTTGCCAAAGTACGAGTTTCGTAATCGTATTCATCAGCCTTGGAAGTTCTTCTCAAAAAGGACATTGGACCTGGCCATCCCATGTCAAACTCTAAAACGTCAATCATAAATCTTTCGGCTTTTAAAAAGTCATCAATGGAGTAGGCATTGTCTGCCATATATGCAACCTCTTGAACAGTCGGACAATTTATTTCTTCGTACTTTGCTGCAATGAACAATGCAACCGCACCCACTAATTGGAAACGAGACAATGACACCTTACGCCTCGACAAGAAACGGTCAATGTAGTTTACAGTGAGAAAAAGAGTTTCTGGAAGTAAGTTGAATCTCAGGTGTACTTGCACGACCCAATCAATGAGTACAGAACGCATTTCCCACTTTAATTCGTCTTGGTTCTCCATGTAGTTTGCTTCTGGAGCCAACTTGTTTTCCAATTCATGCATATAGTTGAAGATTTCTGGAGCGTATTCCGCGACCATGGTGACGTCATATGTATCCTCGTCGTTTTCATCCAATGTGGAGCGCAGGTACTTCTTGATCACGTATTGCAATTCGCTAAAGATAGACTTTGTCCATATTGGTTCCATTGGTTGGTGCTTTGTTCTGGAAGGTGCTTGTCTTTTTTCTTGAACTTGCACCTCTTCATCTTCATCATTTTCATTTTCGTACTCTGCAAGAGGGTCGGTTTCGCTTGTAGGGTCTTGATGAACTCTAATGTGTTGCAGTTTCCTAGATTGGTGGACAAGGTTCTCCTTGTCTTCCATTTCATCGTCTTCATCAATGTCTACAAATTGATCATCTTCGTCATCTTCGTCTTCGTTTTCATCGTCTTCAAAACGAACATCCTCTTCAACATCAGTGTCGTCGTCCTGAATTGGTTTTTGGGAGCTAGCGGCTGAAGTTTCAGCACCAATAGAGGGATTAGCTGCAGCGGCAATAGAAGCAGAAACTGCTGGCTTTTGTAAAACCTTTTCCAAACGTGGTTTCTTGAACAGATGTGGGTATTGTTGATTGTGTATTTGAATTTTAGAGTTGTTGGTTGTAATGGAGGTAACATTCTTCAACTTGGCAGCGCTAGTTTCATTCTTAAGTTGTGTGACATCGCCCAAAACAGCCCTACGGTCTGGTTGTTGCTGCTGTTGATGGTGTGATGCCACTGCCGCTTTGGTCTTGTGTGTAACATTTTCATCGTTAACGTGACCTCCAGGTGCTGTGGTCAGCTTGAAAGATCTCATGGTTTAGGTTTTTTGTTTGTAAATAGAGAGAAAAAAATTCGTGTTTGTACGTTTTTCTCGGGGTAAGCGAATGTGGTAGTTTTTGAAACGAATGTGTGAGCTATAAAGCTAAACTGTTGTAGTGATCTGGTCGTAGTAAACTGTAGTGATCTGTTAGTGATAATCTGTAGTGGTCTGGTGGTAGTATTTAGTGACTTCTCTTAAAAAAACTTGGTTGGATGTTCTTTGTATTTCTTAAAAAAGAGTCGACGTTGAATACTTAATAATTATTAACAATATCAGTGATATCAACGGACATGCAATGGTAGCGAATGTAGAAGTTGGGTAGTATAGAGAGGCGCCAGTTACCTGATCACCGAAGAATAAAAGAGAGACAACACAGTTAATTATTCAAAAAAATTTATAAAATGTACGGACGCCCTTTGGTTTTTAAAGGATGGGATCTTTTTTTGTTTGTTTTGATTTTTCTTTTTGTTGTTTACCTTTTTGTTTGCTGCGTGGCTGCAGTTGAGAAAGCCAGAGAGTACCAAATTCCAAAGGTTCAACGGAGAGACAGAAAAAAAAACTACTGTATTCAATACCTCAGAAACAATTAGGCCTGCTCTGGTGCAGACCCATTACCTTTTAGTATTTTAGTATGTATTGTTCTTCATTTTAGTTGGGATAGTGTTTTATACTCCATTCATAAAGGTGCAATTCAATGTTTATTTACGTTATTGACAGGGGTTGATCCGCGAAATGTTTTTCGATCGCGGGGGGGGGGATGAAAAACCAAATACAGCAACAAAAAGAAACAAATCGCGGTTTGGGTTCAAAGTGCAGTAGGCATGTTCGCAAAACGGTCGGTCGATCAGAGTACTCGGTAGGCATTCCCCTCGCTCTTCCACATACCTACCCCTTATCTGATACAGTGTGCTGGCTCTCGTATCCAATGTAGACTCTGCTCCATCTGTCACTATAAATCTTTTCTGCTCTCCTGCTAACTCACAACCTTCCTTTATTGTACCTTCCACAAGCTGCGAGATTCACCCTTTGGGCCAAGTGCAATCCATCCGAATTGCAATCTGGTGACTAAAATTACCAAAGATCTGTCAAAACTTAGGCTCCACTTTCCTGATCTGTTATGATTACCGTCCATGTCATTATTAATTTATTCCTTATTTCTCTGCACTTGTCTTTTATCCTTTGTACACATCACAACCATTCCGTTCCACTAAGTTGTCCCGCTATTCCTCTTGCAGTATCCCTGTTAAACTATCCCTGTCACACCACTTCATAAACTATTTCAACTAATTTATCCCCCCTTCCTATTTCAATCCCAAAATCTTTTCTGTAATCTCTAACTTTCCACTAAGTCTTTATCATGAACCATTTATACCAACCACCTAGATACTATACCTGGTTGATCAATATTGTCCCATTTCTAAATCTCTGCATTGTTCGTTGAACTCATCCTATTCTCAGATTTTAGCACATTCTATAAGCTGATTCATGTCAGAGTAAAAGAATAAAATACTTTGCTGTGAACTCTACCATTGCCAGATACTCTTACTGTAATGATCATAGCTCAAAGCTTCTGTTTAATAAATAGAGTTATCTAATTCTTCGATAATTTTTAGATCTGTAATAATATTCTATCATATAATCAAAGCTTAAAATCGTCATTAGCAAAATGACATTAAAGCTTAATAAGGACATTTTCTAAAAGAAACTCTGGTATTCTTTCTCATCGAATCGATTTACATGCCGTGTAAGTCAAAACACCTCTATCTAAAGAAATCTAACACGCCATGTCAATATAATTGGTCCCATCTTGATCTCAATTGGAGAAATTCGAAATTAGAATCATCAATGGGTAATGTTCAATCTAATATGGTTCTAATCTTAAAGTCTTTTCGTAGGCAACCAAAGTTTAATTCGGTTGATAAAGCTAAAGCTATCTATAACCAATAGACTTTTGTCGAGGAACACAAAATCTGAAGGTCGATATAGATTGGCCCCTGGCTGCGGCTCCAGAAGAATCATTTTTAGAACGTTCTTGAAGCGACCCCACTCATCCAGTCACTTATGGCAGCTGGGACTGGGGTACCCCAAAGAAGCGGCTAAACTGCAATCTACAGATCATTTCAATTCGTAAACAAGATTTTTCAGACTTAGAAGGCATTTTACCTCTCCCGGAGATAACTACTAAGTGAATTCCATGATCATTCCAGTAGAGAGCAGAATTATACTGACGAAAAGAAAAAATACTGCATCTCTTCCATCATTCCACACAAACGTACTATCTCATACCACAGAATTCAGTACTTTCTGTGCTGATCAACAATACAAATTTCAGTTAGAAATACCTGCAGTGACTCAGAACAGCAACACCGGCTAAATAACAAGGGAGTGGTTACATCTTGCTTATTCTCTGGGAATTATTAACAATACGCAAGATGCTTATTTTGGTGGCATCATCAACGGCTCATCCCAAGCTTCCTCGAGACTATATGGGATGCGCCCTATTCTTAAGTGAATTAGAGTTTTTGCCTGATTAGGGTTTAAGATCAACAATAATGACTTGCCTCGGGGCTGTATGTTTAATTGAAACTGTAGCAGAAAAAAAAAGAATCCAGGTCATACAACTCGTACTGCCCGCCCCTAAAGGTTCCCTCGGTATTGTCTTGTGCTACTAATGCGATCAACTCTTTGTTAACCGCAATTTACGGTGGAGTTAACATTTTATCACGCGAACCACAAAAATATTTCTATTCAAAACAAACCTTCTTTGGTACCCATGTGCTGTACAATTAGCACGCTTTTTGACCCGCGGAGTATTCATAACCTTAACAGCCCACATAAGCCATTTTCACTCCAAAAATAGTATAGCCAGCACCTTGAAGGTAATCTCTACAAATATTAATTCTAAAAAATGGGGGTCTTTCTAAATTGGTTCATAGCGTGATTTCTCTCTCCACCGCCTACAGACTCCATATTTGTCGGACAGTTTCCTCCTACATGATCCACATTTGTCTAACATGCACTCAAAAAAAAAGACCAAGACAAAACTAGAGACAATAACTCATTTCAAGGATTTTCTTTGCATTGATTTATCAATTATTGATAGCTCAACGCTCCCTTCTGTCATAAGAATCGACCGATGAAATAAGCTTTTTTTGTAATGACACTTCAAGTTATTCAGCTCATTGCGACAGATGAAATCTACTCCCGAAAATAAACTTTAATGCGAAGCGCATTCATCTCATCCCCACTCTCATATTAGAGAAGGATTAACTATAGACGGACTTGGTATGCAGTTTTGGGGATTGGTTTGTAAAAATACATCCAGAAAATGAGCCCCAATAGAAATCTAATAAGCAAAGCAATAAATCATCATTTAAAAAACCATTAGGTTACAGCAATCTGCTATAATCATACAATAACAAGAACAACGCAAAAACAAAACTCGTGCTGCAGTTTGTGCGAGACACGGTGAACCCGATTTCCAGCACATACATATTGTGCCATACAGTGTAGATCTTCAACAGCACCCTTATGTCGCATACATAACTTAATGGATATCATAAAATATATTGAAGATAAATACATATATAAGAACTGAAAGACCGGACCTGGACAGGTATGCAAAATGCCATATTAACTTGGTGATATTAAGGAATTGTAACGAGAATCCTATTTTTGAGAAATCCTGAATGTATTAGTAGGATTTGAAATGGTTGTTATTGGAGATGTAAGGGGAAGTGATGGTTCTAGAAGTCAAAGTCCAAGTCTATGCAAGAGGTATTGATGGAGTCCAAGTCGTTATAAACAAAATCTTCTGACTTAGCGTTTAAAAACTTGTTTCTTGGAGTTTCGTAGATATGTTCGATAGAATCTGGGGGAGTCTGCAACATACCTATACCATTACCAGTTGGTGTGAGAGCGCATCTCTTTCTCTTTCCCATAAAATATGTGTCTTCTAAGGCAGACTTAAGATCATCGTAGACAAATGTTGATTGAGTTGTGTAGTTCATGTTGGAGTTGTATTGAAAAGGTGATTCGAGGGACATCATCAAGGATTTATATAATGTTGAATCTCTAATGTGTAATTTGAATATGTAAGCTATTGTTCTAGGTGACAAAGTTTATGTACCTTATGGATTGTTCAGGGTATTTATATCCATCAGTAAAGAAGTTACAATTCTCATGTTACTCAAAGCATCACATTTTAGTTAACTTGCTGTAATTTTATTCTCTGCTTGGAAGAAGGTTAAAAAATATTCAGTGTTGGAATATTTGCAAAATAAAAAACATAAAATAATATTTCTCTAAATAATTAAAACCAAACCCACTGAAAATATTCTTGTCATCTTCTAGTAATTTCACATGAGGTTCTCTGTAAAAGTACAAAAAGCAGAGTATGCGGATGTATATCAAAAGGGTACAACATTAAGAGAACCCTCTAATCTTATGGTAATGTGGCGTTTGTATCAACAATTGGCCTATTTCCTCTTTTTATTCTCTTGTCTATCCCTTTCTTCAGGGTGGACACTCTTCAGTGCCCAGCAGTAATACCGCGTATACTATTTATATTATAGAAAGTCTATAGCAATAATAAATGTGGAAAAAGGAAATGCAAATCGCAACATCACCGCGCGTTTCTCGTCCAAAAGAAGAATGCACTTCTCTCGTGCAAACCCCCAAAAAAATCAAAACACACGGTACAAAACTACAATCGAAGAAGATGCTAACAATGGTTCAATATACCAAGCAAAGTACAAACAAGAGGCGCCTTATGGAGGTAATTGGTTAAACTCTCTAAATAACAAGACTTCTCACCTTTTTACTTCACCCATAAGTTGTCTAAATTACTTGAAGTTTATGACCCCAATTGGCTTGGTCGCGTCCTCTTTTTACTCGCTTTTAGTTATCTCACCCCTCCCTATGCATGCTGTTTTTTTTTTTTGGGAACCATATTATATGTTCAAAATACTGGTTTTGTGGAATTTTGGCCTATTTAGGTTGTTCAGGGCTGTCAGCTAGCAATTTTGGTCATAAGTTTTTTTTTGCAGAAGAATCCCCATTTGGAGCACTAAGCAATCAAAGTCTTGAGGGGGTATACGATTGCTGGCACCTGTAAAATTAATGTAATTAACTAACCACTACAAATCTGGTGAAGAAACTATAAATATAAAAAACCTCGTGTAAAATTGTGTGTAATGACAACCATGGTTTAGTAGATAGCGCAGAATCTACCTAGTATGATGTACCTAGGTGTAATCACTATTTGGTTAATGCAAAACTAAAAGATCCACTCAGGAGTAACACACGAGAGAAGTTTTATTATTTAACGATCTTTACTTTTCTTTCACTTACATGCATTTACCCAAAAGTCAGGATTGTATTGTTTCTGGGTGATTTTGTCTTTTTGTTCTTTTGTTTCTCCTTCTCAACCAAATGCTTTTTTAGTTACCGAAGCATCTTTCTTTGTCGATCCATTAGTTACGCCCAACTAACTCGTCGTATTTCGTAGTAATCATTACTAAACAAAGAACCATATTATAGAAGAAATTGCAATATTGCTATAAACCTTGGAAATAACGTGTGGGTCTAATGTTTTGGTTCATCATCTGAACTCTCAATCTTCATTACAACCCATAATACTGGTGAAATTCAAATCATCAAAAAGCTAAATTCAGATTGAAGCTAAAAGTTAAAATTACCACTGCCTCGATCACCATCTCCGTCTACAATTGGTAGCTGAGGTTTCCAAGGATTTGGGATGACTTCTTTGTTTTATTGCTCGTCTTTTCCAACAGATATTGTCTCGGATAAGAGACCCTTCAATATTAATAGCAGTGCATCTGTTTGATTTTCTTTAACAATATATTCTTTCATACACCAATGTGCATTTCAGCCGAATAGGACGCATAATCCGGGATCATATAGCTTCATGCAATTTTGAGCTCGTCATTATCCAAAACTGATCATCGATTGCATTCGCGGAAAAGCTCCGCTGGGATTGTTCATGGAAACCAAATTGTTCTAAATCCTGTGTTTGTTCGTTGACGAGCCCTGAACAATAACATTACTAAGGAGAAATTCTCGATGTTCCTGAGAGTTACCCAAAATTCTACACATGGTCCACAAATTTCGTTTGTTCCATAAAATTGATCGTTTATCCTTCTTCTCCCCCGATTGTTAGTGCTAAGTTAAAATGAAATCA
>JANIWJ010000040.1:0-142240 GCA_030705055.1 Kodamaea plutei | reverse complement strand
TGTATTTGTTGTTTTTTTTTTTTAGATACACGTATCTCTTTCGAAAATCTATACTGTTTTTTTTTTTTTTTTCTTTTGAGCAATAAAAAAAAAAAAAAGCAAAAAGACAAAAGACAGCAAAAACGTAAAAGGGCAAAAACCTCCAAAGACAAAAACGAAAGAAAACGAAAAAAACGTAGAAAGGAACAAGACAAAAAAGACAAAAATGGCCATTACAATGCCTGCTTAGAAGACACCACAGCATCTTTGTAAGGGGGGAGTATGCAAAGAGATGTATGGTTTGTTTGGTTGTGAAGTGTGATCAAGCTCCTTTACAGATCGGATGAAAAAATCAAAAAATTCCAGTTTACAAAACCAGAAATAGAAATCGATCCTAAATCGGCCAAACTGGGTGTGTGTGTGTGTATGTATGTTTGACAGAGAATAAGCGTAACTTTAAGTGTAAACTTGTATATATCAACATGTATCAAGGGGTTGGTTCCAGATCATACCTTGATGACAACTTGGTGAAATTAAGCGTAGTTGTCTTCACTACATCGTCCTGTTGGCACCTTGTGTATATTGTAAATTAGACGGTGGGTGAAAAAGCGTTCTTAGTGTCAAATAAAAAAGTAATTCAAAGTAAAACAATACATTTGTGCGATGTAATGTATGCATAAGAGGTAAATGTCGTGATTGACGATGGCCATGCTTGAGCGGTCTTGTAAGGGGTATCCATCGAGCTTAGCCTACATTATAAAGAAATGGTATGTCCGTTGGGGGGTTCCCGTATTTACTGTGTGTTTTTATCTGCTATCCACCAAATTTCTAAGTAAAAACCAAAAGAATCTTCTCCAAAAATAAAGGTCGTACCCGGATTCGAACCGGGGTTGTTTGGATCAAAACCAAAAGTGATAACCACTACACTATACAACCTTTTTGTTGGAAGAGAATATTTGGCTATATTCAAACCTTACTATAATCTTTGCTACATTAGGGACTTATTTATTTCAATCACTAGGAATGCACTTTTGGTTGTGAAATCGGTCTATAGCTTTATACTTTTAAAATCAAGTGCATAAATATACAGCAAAAATAAGAATTATAAATCGAGAAATGACTGTGTAAATAGCAGGGCTTTAGCACCACAAGATAAACAGTAAAAAGCGTATAGGCTATTTTATATTTAATAAAATCATTTCTCTCAAAGAAGTGATCCTGAAATAGCTCTAGTATACAACAAGATAAGGGATTTATTTTATTTTTCCCATGTGTTCTGAAACTATGCCACGAGTAAATTCGAGCCATAGTCTGATGATTTTATTAAATTATCACTGACCATAACTATTACCTATATTAAGCTGTTTTGGTTTTACTCTAAGCGGATACAATATTAATGATATAAAAAGAATTATTTGCAACTTTTATATACCAGGGAATGTAATTTCTTATTTCTACTTGTGTTTTATAGTTTTGAAATTTCGATCTGTGGTGGTCGCACTCTATATTAATTTTGCAGCCGACCACTAATTTGTATTTCCTATACTCATTTCTTAAGTATACACAGAGATAAATAAACGACACAAGACAATTAAAATGAATGCATCATCAGTTATCCAAACCAATGCCATCCATTACAGTAACATTCCTGTTGCTGATAATGAAAACCACCATATTTATGGCTCAGAACCAACTGCCGCTATAGGCGCTAAACACTGGTTCCACAGAACCAAAAAGTCCTCCACCAACGCAATTTCCGCTGTAGATGATAATGATGGGGCTTCAGATGAATCAGAAAAGAAATTCAAGCATTTGAGAAAGTATGGACTCAAATTACGAACTAAGGTCCACGCTTTACGTGAAAGAACTAAAGAGAAGTTCAGGTCTCACAAAGAAAGCGAGATTGACAAATCAGACTGCAATCCAAAGTACCGTTCCTTCAGGGAATCCTTTTGGTTCAAGCGTCGTTCAAACAATTTCCCTCCTCTGAGTAATCATGAATTGAACAACTCAATTGAAGATTTCAATGACGATATTGATGCATTACAAGGTCATCATCAGAAATCAATTGATTTGGTGCAATGCCTATCTCCTAATGAGAACAATCCATGCATTCCAAAAGAACAAGATTGGCATAACAACTTGGAAGAAGAGAATGTCCCAACTGAACCACTGCAATACCCAGTCATAGACCAAAAGCTAATCAAGAAGGAAACACGTTTGATTAACCTTAGGTACAGATTTGAACTTGAGGAGGACTCCATCTCTCCAGAAGATTCCATTATTGAGTATGAACAAACAAATACCCCTGTTTACTCTTTCACTAGTGCGTTCAATCTGGATGAAGACAGTTATGAAACCTTTAATTCACCAGCAACATATTTTGCTGATGATAACTTGGACATAGGTTTCTCCAAACGTTTTATCTTCCCCTATGAATATGTTGCTATAGGTAATAATGCCGGTGTTGATTTTACAGGTGAGATGACCGCTGCTGAGGTCAGTATTAAAATTTTATGTATTGAAGAAGCTCAAGGTGAAGGTGTTCTTGGCGATGAGATCGAGGACATTTATGATAGACAATTCCCGGTTTCAGAAAACGAAGATCTTGTTGAAGGATTCACTGCTGAAATGGTTTATGGTGAGCTTGCTGCTACTAATGCTGTTGATTCTGCTTCCATATATTTTCTGAATGGACCATCTTATGAAGCATATGGTAACAGCCAAAGCGCCAATGAAACCTTAGAAATATACCCAGAAGTCTCCACCATTAGTGTGAATGATGCTAACCAAGAGAATGAAGTTAAGTCTATAAAGAGGGTTGAAAAGACTGCTCCTTCTATTCATTCAATTGATCTTTACTCAATTGATCTCTATTCGATTAATCAGACAGAGAAATCTTCAACCGCAACGGATTTGTCGAGCATTTCCAAAGAGAAGAATTCTGAACTGGCTGCTGGAGTTGTTGGTTTTGGCCTGATCTATTCACTCGAGTCAAAACCAATTGAGAACACAATACTCCAAATACAGTCAACGTTCACTCTGATGGCTCAAATATTTTCGAATTTCGGACCAGCTGAAGGCCCTAAGAAAGAAATCAAGACTGGTAACCGTATCACCAAGTTATCAGATAATGAACTTAAAAATTTATCTGGTGGTTACGGTTTTATGTCGTTCTTTGAGCCCAAAGCACAAGCTCCAAAAGCACATGGTTCAAGTGTGCCAATAGCTAATGGACTCAATTCAGGCGAGCTCGAAAATAGGTCTAAAGCGAAGCATCAGGTTGTTAGGTTAGAACAGAAAGAATTGGATTCGATTTGGAAACCACCTAGTTATGGAAAACTGGTATTCAACCAGTGGTGGTCAGGAACATATTTTCATAGTTGCGTGGAATAGTCAAACACGACTATTTCTGAAGGTCAACTTTAGGGCCCAGAGTTGAAAATAAATGGTTATAGAGAAAGTATACTGTGCGATACTTTTCGGGGGGGAAGTATCAATCTGAATTCTGATCCAAAAACCAAGCGACTGCTCAAAAAAAATCCAATTGATACTTCTTTAGCTCTTCAATACAAATAATTTTAAATAAAGTGTAAAAAAATGAAAAATAGAATAGAAATAGAACATACTAAGCCCTATGATCATTTTGCATTTCTTGTAGGAGTCGTTATTCTGGTGTATTCTAATGAGAGGTATTAACAAGTGAACCCTGTCCCTGTCCCATTTTGTCTTCATAGATGCATAATAGCCAGTACACGCACTTTGGTATATTTCGCAGCCAAAATCAGCGGCTAATTTTGATTTCTTCGTGCCACAGACAGAATTGACAGGAAGCTACTACTGACGTATTACAACCACAAGACGTCGAAGGACACTAAGAAATGGTTAACGAATACTAATGATAACGTGGATAATCTACCAGAGGGAATTTTCCTAGAATTGAGATGTAACTAAGAGTCTAGTAGACCAAGACTTGAGGGAACATTGTGATAGCGTTGGATTAACGATTCAACTCATTGTAGCCCCCCCTTGAGTTTCAGGAGATCCTTGGAGTACATTGGCTGTGAGCTTCGTCATAATTGTGGCAAAGGTGTTGAAACAGTCAGTACTCCGCGTTTTCCAGTTCTAGGGAAGTGACCAAGGTAGGTTATGCACTATTCATTGGAATTCTTTAGCTTTATCGTCCTTTTCTAGGTCAACTCAACTAGGGTAGTAAGTATGTCATTTTGTCTGTAGTTGTTGGTTAGGTGTTGTGCCCCCATTGGTGGACGGGGTATTGACTAGTTTTTAAAGGTAAGAAGAGAATGAGACGAGGAAGTTGATGGGAGTGAGCTGGGAGTTTTCGGTGATGTGGATGAGTGTGACCATGAGCTGGGAGTTTTCGGTGAAGTTGATGGGTGTAACGGCGAGCTGGGAATCAAGCTGATGTTGGTTGGTGCTACAGATAAGGATATAATAGTGATTCAGGAACATGATGATTTTGACTACATTTCTGGGAAGTCTACTTCGGGATTATTTTTAAACGCTTATGTGGGTTATGGAATCTGGGATATTTCGATAATGGGAAATAAGAAACTGTATAATTTAAATAGTGTTGTCTATTGCGAGTATGGCTAGATGCTAAGCTATACCTTCTGAAAGTAACCATTGGGGGCAGCCAACCCATTGAACCTCTTTTATAGAGAACGGTTGTCAAAAGAATCTCAGTATTTGTGGGAAAGTGGTTGGTTGCTTCGGTACCATTTGTACCGATGTCTTGGAAGGGCGAAGCTACGCACTTTCAACCCTGTGGTTACTGCTATATTGTACTATATTATCAGAGACAAGCTGAAAACTATCCACTTAGAATGCATATAATAAATATATCATCTATGGGATGGGGATCTGCTTGGTTGTTTCGTTACCATTTGTACAGATATCATGAGAGGGCGAAGCTATGTTAGATTCTGGTTAAAAATGTAGTACTTGGGGTTTTATTATAGAACCATATTACAGAACACAATTGCTGCTCAACTTCTATAAATATGGAAGCTGACAGGAACTTGGATGTCTTAACTCTACACTTTTAACTCTTTTTAACTCTTTTCGAGTTCAATTAAAATTACAGTGTATCGAATACCACACTTTCTCTTAGAAGCTCTTATAACCGAGTTTATGGAAGAATCAATTGATCACAGCTACGATTAGCAAATTTTGTTCGATGTGATAGTAACAGGAGCAAAGTATTACATATACTGAAGGGTAATTTAAGATATTGAAGTACATCATAAAATACACATACCTTAATAAGCAAGATGAAAAGGTTTTAAAGAACACTTTTTTGAATCTTGAATGATGGGGTCATTCTTTTAGTTATCACATTGATATCTACTACATGGAAATATAAATTTGAGGTTTGATTTTGATTTTACAATACATATATCAACTGAAAAATAGAAGGAAAGCTGAAAAAGCTGAAAGATGGTGAAAATGTGTGTCATATGATGCAGCAAAAGCTTTGTTTTAAAGCACGAAGCATATTGTCAAATATAATGGCATTTGAATGTGCCAGTATATTTCCCAAATTTATTCAACGGGTGTATTAAAAAGGGAATTATATTCGGGGCACAATAAAATCAATAAAATACTTAATTTTTTCTCTAGTCTAGAGTTCTTGAAATATGAAACTAGATGATTCTCTATGAAAGAAATCGGTTAAAGTGGATTCATATTTTATAATATGATTGTCAAATTGAGCATTCACACCACTAAATTAAAGAGAAGAAACTATCCTCTGACCAAACAGAATGAAATTTTCCGAACAAATATATATTTGTGTAAACGTTGTATAAAGTAACGTTTAATTAGGGTGTTGTTTTGCGGAATGGATCTTTAGATAATGAAGTTCTCTGCAATAAAGCTATTTCTCCTGGTAAAGTTTAATTAACATGGCCCGACTTCCCATATCATAGTTGGCTTTACTTGGATCTTTTATGTCTAATTAGATTCGATTTATCGTCGATTGAGGAATTTAGATTAATCTTGGCCTTCGCTATATTATAAACTCTCCCGCATATCCGAAAATGCAATGCAACTGAAATGGTAATTGAAATTCTCAGCTCTTTCTAAAAAATATTGACTTTTTTGCACCCACTTTTGCAAATGCCAATTATGATGCTACAATCTCTAGTTGTTCGATAATCCTTTGGAATATGACATATGCATCGAAATATTTTTGTAGCATTGTTCGACCAATTCGTTTTTCACCTTGTCAGCATTCATTTTCATTTTAACCAATTGTCTTTGAAAACTTTCGGAAGGAAAATCGTTTATTCAGGCTTCCCGTTTGAGTTTAATGTACCTGTTTCATTTACTATATCTACTCAATTTACAACTCGCCATCAACGAGTTTTAGATAATTAAAGTATCACAATTTGAATATATTGTATTTCCAAGAGCCAGAGAGTTGGCCAAGAGAATGCGTAGTATATTGTAGAGAGCAGACAACAGAAGACTTGATTTTCTAAATCACTAGTTAGCAGCACCTCTTAAGCACGAAACCATTGCATCTACACCATGGAAGTATCGATTGAGTGAACTTGCTCTTCAAATTTCTCAGGCTGTTTTTTGCCACTTTATCCACAAACTCCTTAAATTTGATATGCTATAAGAATATCATTTTACGTACGTGTTGTGGTTAGCACCCCATTAGAATGATTGTATGTTCCCGAGTGGCCTTGTTTAATGAGAAGCTGCTAGACTTACTGTTGCTATAATATAAGGAAGAACTTTTATAATCGTTGTTTCCAAATATCCACTTGCTTTTATGATTCTAGGTATTTGTTATTGTAGTTCTTTTCAATTCCATGTGTTCGTAGTGTTCGTATTTTTAATTATTCGTCGAGTGTTTCAAAAAAGTACTGTATGACAGAAACCAGGACAGCCTAAAATCATTATTGTAGCGCTATCGCGCCAAATTGACTACAGAGGCCTCAAAGCAAAAGCAGACATTAAATGACAAAACTCAATCATAGACATTAAATGACAAAACATAAAGGGAGCATAGACCAAAACTCGCTATCGTGAATTACGCACTTGCATCAAATTTCCATTACATAATCATTTTTAAACAAACATGAGTAACTACTTCTCCCAGTTCGTACCACACTTGGGACTGGTAGCCCAACGAAGTTTGTATCTTACAACCAACAACCAAGACTTGATACCTCAAATCAAGTATATTGCAATATTTAATCCAACATTAGCAAATCCGAATGATTCAGAAGAGAGTGATTTGTACAGACAAATCATATGTTTCATTACACCAGGCGACGTTCCAGAGGAGCACGAACAGTTAAGGTTCGTTGGGTTAGTACGTGGAATCGATTCCTTTGCTCAAAATTTCAATCCTAATGCTACCAAGCATACTATTATCAAGTCCTCCAAATCATCTATAATATTATACAAGCTTGAACCTAACTACTATATGACGTGCTCTGTCACCCACCCTACAAACGGGAGCAACAGAATAGACATAATAAACCTGCAGTTGATAAAGATTATAGGATCAGCACATAACTCATTTACTTTATTTAACCGGTCCTTGAGCGACTTTCCTCTGGGGACCTTGAAAGAATCACTCCAGGAGTTCTACTCCAGTTTCCTTGCAAACTTTAACACTCAGTACTATCGGGTACCCAAGATAACCAGGTTGAATTTGAACTGGCCAAATACCATGAACTTCAAGGGTTTTTTGGGCATAATCCCATCACAGATGCCACTTTTTAAGAAATCATCCATTGCATTATCCAAGCTGGTCTTAACTTCGATCGATGAACTATTAACAACAGAAGAGAGTCTACACGGTGTTATTGTGTGTAACTTTAACAGCATTAGTCCCAAAAAGTATGGTATGGTTCATATGAATGGCTCTCTACAACGGAACATGCTAGTGGACCTATACAACTGGTTGGAACAGGCCGACTACAACCACACGTTAAACGAATTGACAGAAGTGGACAACGCTTCTTTTTTCAAAACCAAGCTTTCCCAGCCGATTTTCAATGAAGAGATTGACGTTCCCGATAGCGAGACTGAAGCAGAGCAGGGAAAAGTCAATGCTGCATTGGAAATTATCAATCCCATCAACCTAACGAACAACTTGGTTGTTCTGCCGTTGAATTATACTATGAATACCATGATAAGCATTGGGGGTACTGTGACTTCTAAAATCACAGGTTCTTCAGGCCAAGATTCCCTGGCTCCACCCGAAGGTGATCAAAGTTGGCTTTCTATCCCGCCGATGCTCCGTAATTTCACCTTTGGGCAGAACACCGAACAGACATCGCCGTTGTTGGAGGATGACGACGAGGAAGATGAGGAAGATGAGCTGACGGGGGGGTTTTTGGTGGGGTTAATGGAAAATGGCGCAATTACAAAGAAATTGGTGTATCTCAAGAATTACCTGGTTGTTGAAGAATTTAGCTTGGTTGTGTATCAGAGGGATGATTTTGTCATAGCCATGATCTATGAATCCAAAATTGCAAGACTCGATGATAAGCTGTTTTATGCTGATCTTCTGCTCCAATTGAGCCATTTGTATGACGATATCAGTGGAAATTTGATGTCCGGGAGCACGCTAGACCTCAATGAAAGTGTGGGGTCCTTAAAGTCTCTTAATCAAATACTCCAAACCCATAGCAGTGATCTTGATGCCGATTTCTTCTTTGTAGTGTACGACCAGATTGAAGGATGGGTGAAGTCTTCGTTACCGTATTTACCAAACATTGATAATATTCCGAGTCTTGATATTAAGATGCTAACCAAGGAAGAGAAGACCACTCTCAAGTACCAGAACGCCATGTTTTATTTGCATGATAAGTTGATGAGTGTTTTCGCTACAAACAAGAGCTTTTTCAGTGAAGGGATGAATGAATACTTCCACAAGTTCTCCAACAACAAGCAAAATGACTGGATGATCTACTACATCAAATACGACGACAAGTTTATTATAATAATTAAGAACAATAATAGGAATATCAAAACACGAAAGAAGGCGCAGGTGCCGCCAGAAGAGCCCAGTGCTGGAATATTGCATAAGATTGCGGACGGGGTGTATGATTACACAACGCTTGGTTTTCTCGACAATCTTGGAGAGGATGTTAAATACTGGTTGGATAGTTTTACCGTTAGCGGTAGCACATAGATTAGTATATATCATTAGAATGCCATATCACTTGAATATCATATGAATACATATGAATATCATTTGAATATCAAGTTTATGGGAAAGATTGTTGTAGATTAAACCAGTGTAGGAGCGGGGATTTGGACAGCAGCGGCGGGTTGGGGTTGTGCAACCTCCACCAGTGGAGTACCCACAGCAGGGGTGACGACGGCACGAGGGGTTGACTCTGTTGGCGTGTGTTGGGTTGTCACGATAGCTGGATGTGAGGCTGTGGGAGAAGGGGAGTCAAAAGCCTCTGCTGGGGACGAACCCACAGTGGGAGGAGTAGTTACAGCTGGAGCAGCTGGAGTTGCAGAAGCCAAAGGAGCGGGTTCTGTTTTGATACCGAGGGAATCCGTCCAGTTGATAAAACTTGGGACATCGTTTGAGATTGCTTCTGCGATTTTGAGTCTGCCGAGCCAGCCAGGGATACTTCCCCCCGCATTTGAGCAAGTTGCCATAGTCCACTTCAATTCCTTTGACTCTGGGTTGAAAACAACTTTCTCGATTGCTGTGTATCTGCCCTGAACGTAGTTTGCGTCGAATCCCGGACGCTCAAAGTTCTTTGGGTGTACATTGAGGGAAATGACATATGCCTCATACTCACTGGGTTTGTACACATGAACCAATTCGTAGAACACTCTGTTCTTCACTGGAAAGGAGAACTTGTAGTACACCTGAGCCAAGTAGGAGATGTGGGTTCCCTGCTGTTCACCTATGAGCTTGAAGGGTGTCAATTCGTAATGGGAGATCTGGTGGATGTAATCCTTTTCGTACTCTGTGTGGGTGGCTTTGTAGTCAGTGACTGAGCCAATGACGTACTTAAATAACAATTGGTGGTAGCGGTCCTTCAATGGGTCACCAAACTCACGAAAGTCGTACACACGCGCAAACCACGTTTCATCGTTCAACTTGGAATTGTGATAGGTGGACACGCTAATGGGCAATTGCGTAGCAGTCTCAAACTTGTACTTTTTACCACTCTTCCAGTTTTGCTCAACCAGCTCCAACAAGTACTTTGCTTCGTTGACCAAGTTCTCAGAATCAAGGCCGCTGAGGTCGTCCAAAGGCGTCGTGTTTTGTGTAAGGGTAGTGATGCTCATGTCTTTACTGTTGAAAGTGGCTAGTGTTCCTATTTTATATCACGGGCTCTGCCACAAAGCCATAGCAATCATATTTTAGCCAGGGCATCTTTTCTATCAACATAACCTTTGTTACGTCATTACTACTTCTCAATATAACAATTAGCTATTATGCATTTATTATCATGTTGTCAAATTAGACTTGGGTCAGCCATCGGCTTGTCAATATCATCGGTGGTTTCATTAGTTTGATATGTAGTTTAACATTCGTTTTATACTTCGTCTTATGAGTTGTTTCAACACTAGTTTGGTCAGTAGTACCAGTAGTACTATCAGTGTTAATCAATTTGGTGAATTTACTTGGTTGGTTTATCATATGCTTCAGTTTTTCATTGGTGCATCCTATGGTTCATTTTTAAAGCCATTTGGTTATAATTGGTCAATTCCTAAAGCGTTATTCACGCATTTATCTCATTTTATTCCATTTGTTCCGTTTAGCTTATTTATTCCATCTATCCCATTTAGCTTATTTATTCCAACTATTCCATCTATTCCCTCTATGCCATTTATCCCATTTAACATCACCTTTAGCTGGTTTTGGTGGAGCTGGTCACCTGATACTGGATGCTGACATCAGCTTTTCTAGCACCACTATTATTTATATTCGCACACGACCAGCATTGATAAAAAAATTGTATTGTCGTTCACAAGGGGGTCTATTTTATTTCACAGGAACATGAGTATGGTTGCACCAAAGCCTTCCGAGAAGGAAGCATTCACGGGACCCAATTTGAATGTGACGTTATCATGTCCGGAATGCAAGATATTCCCGCCCGACCTTGTTGAACGGTTCAGTGAAGGGGACATTGTGTGTGGGTCCTGTGGGTTAGTTCTCAGTGACCGTGTTGTTGACACCAGATCGGAATGGAGAACGTTTAGTAACGATGACCAGAATGGTGACGACCCTAGTCGTGTGGGTGACGCTGGTAACCCGTTGTTGGATACTGAAAACTTGTCCACCATGATCTCGTACGCTCCAGACGGCGCAAAGGCGGGCCGTGAATTGAATCGTGCTCAAGCAAAATCCATCGTAGATAAAAAGGATAACCACTTGTCCGCCGCCTATGCCAAAATCTCTCAAATGTGTGATGGGTACCAGTTGCCCAAAATAGTCCAGGATGGTGCTAAGGAAGTGTACAAGTTGGTGTATGACGAAAGACCTTTGCGTGGTAAGTCCCAGGAATCTATCATGGCAGCTGCCATCTTCATCGGGTGTCGTAAGGCTAAGGTTGCTCGTTCCTTTAAAGAAATTTGGGCTTTAACAAACGTTCCTCGTAAGGAAATTGGTAAAGTGTTCAAAATTATGGATAAAGTTATCCGTGACAAAAACGCAGCCAACCCCAACACTGTCTTCTTCGAAGTGGATAACATGCAAACTACTCAAACTTCCGCTGAAGATTTGATTAGACGTTTCTGCTCTCACTTGGGTTTGAGCACCCAAGTCACAAACGGTGCTGAGTACATTGCTAGAAGGTGTAAGGAAGTGGGCGTTTTGGCGGGTAGATCGCCAACTACAATCGCAGCAACCGTAATCTACATGGCAGCCCTTTTATTCGGCGCAGACTTGCCTCCTCTGAAAATTTCAGACAAAACTGGTGTCAGTGATGGTACCATCAAAACTTCCTACAAGGTGATGTATGAAGAAAAGGAAAAATTGATTGATCCTTATTGGATTGAAACTGGTAAGGTGAAATTGGAGAATATTCCTCGTACCTGAGAGAAATATAATTGAGCATTATCGAGTTTCTTGATGTTAGTCAATTCAAGGAGAGCACAATTGAAATCTTAGGCATATCTATCGTGGAAAACACGACTTCATACTCTTAGTCAAATTCATCATGGAAAACATTACCAAAAATGTTCATCAAATTCATCATGCAAAACATTATCAAAATGTTCATCAAATTCATCATGCAAACCATTAAAATGTCCTCCAAATTTATCATGGAAAAGCTTTTCAAAATGTTCGTCAATAACATGGAAAACATTATCGGATTCGGTGAGTTAAATCTACCTTTGAAAATTGATGAATAATTGATTACTGTTGACAAGTCATGGAATCTACCTGGAAAGCATTCATAAGAAATCACAATGTGGATCTCAGGAACATAAAAGTACAAGTTTAGAACCCGGTTGAGAATCATAGAGTATTAAACCATAGAAAAAATCAATAGATAAATCCATAGAGGATTATTGAAATCCAAAGAGGATTATTGAAATCCAAAGAGGATTATTGAAATTCATAGAGGATTATTGAAATCCAAAGAGGATTATTGAGACCCATAGAGTCCAGATATGTGGCTCTTGATCAGAAATTACCACTAATAAATCAACACATAAACACAAGGTACTTCGACTAAATAATCTAAAAATCGATGATTCATTAATAACGATTGTATATGTAAACGGCCCAAAATTTCAAATTAGATAAATTTAACGATACTCTACTTTGTCTATACTTTTCGAACTCCACTTGGGTCTAGAAATCCTGTTTATGTTCTGTTCTCGCAAAGTCGCAAAGCTCGCCAATATCATTCCACTTTTCAGTGAAAAAAAAGCAAGAAAATTCATAGACATGTGGAGAAGCATTAGAAGGTTTGCGACTGAAGCAGCGAATGTAGCTGGTTCTGCTACCAAAATGCAAGACGTTGTTATTATAGGGGGAGGTCCTGCTGGGTTATCTTTACTTGCAGCCTTAAAGGCCCTGCCAAAGACAAGGCATTTGAAGTGTACCTTAGTGGAAGGTGGAAACTTACAAGGGATCAAGGAGTTTGGAATTGACCCACCAGAGAACTACACCAACCGAGTAGTATCTCTCACGCCCAAGTCTGTTGAATTTATGAGAGATAAGATTGGTAGCTGGGACTACATCAACCAAGATCGTGTCAAGTTTTATGATTCTATTATTGCGTATGATTCACAAGATGCACAGGCACGTATTCAGTTTGACGGTGCTGCGTTGGGCAACAGCGGGGGCGTTTTGGCGGTGATGTGTGAAAACTTAAACATTCAGAGTTCTCTTTTGCAAAGACTTGAAAGTCTTGAAGTGGATGATTCCACCACTATTCTTGATAACACCAAGGTTGTGGATATTGTAAACCCTGTTGCCACTCCAATTGAGCAGCACACACACACACATGTTAATTTATCTCAAGTTGACCATTCTCTGGCGAGCGACGTATTGGACTGGCCAGTAGTGACACTCTCTACGGGAGAAACTATTCAAACAAGATTGTTGGTGGGTGCCGATGGTTACAACTCCCCCGTCAGAAAGTTTGCTCAGATTGAGTCCCGTGGATGGCAATACAACAGATGGGGTGTGGTAGGCACCATCAAGTTACAGTACGAAGATTACAGAGCTATTGGTTGGCAAAGATTCTTAACTACGGGACCCTTGGCCATCCTACCATTGAGCGACGACAACGCTACACTTGTTTGGTCACTGACCCCTAAGTTGTCTGAATTGTTGATTAAGGTGGATCCTAAGATCTTCCCTCTGTTGGTCAACGCAGCTATGGTTTTGGATGAAGTGGACCTCAACTACCTCTACAGTGTTTTGGAGAACGACCCCAGCGACATGTCTGTCTTGGACGATATCGAATGGAGAATGTCAAAATTCAAAATTAGTGATTTGGAACAAAACTATCCATTACCGGTCACTGAGGTGATTGATAATTCTAGAGCAAGATTCCCCTTGAAGATGTCCCAAGCAGATACTTACATTGCTCCGCGTGTTGCCCTTGTTGGTGACGCTGCACACACCATCCATCCATTGGCTGGTCAGGGATTAAACATGGGCCAATCCGATGTTGCTTCTTTGGTCAATGCCTTGGAAATTGGTATTTCCCGTGGTATGGATATCGGTTCCACCTTGGTGCTCGATAGATATGTAGCTGAAGCATGGCCCGCAAACCATGTCATTATTGGGGTCTGTGATAAATTGCATAAAATCTTCTCCACAGATTTCGCCCCAATCGTCTTCTTGCGTGGGTTTGGTATGAAATCTTTAAATTTCTTGGACATCGTCAAGGATTTGATGATTAAGTCTGTCAGTGGAAGATAAATACTTGTATATATAATGAAAATTTAAAGAAAAAAAGAATGATGTAGCAATGCTAATAACAAAACTGATAAAAACAGGGAATGGTTTACGTTTGACTCACTCGATAATCGGGAAATCCATTGCCCACTCCATTGAGAACTCCATTGCGAACTCATTTGAGTACTCTCTAAGTGTGTTTCCTAAAGGGTTACAAACTAAGTTTGTGAGATTTAGATCAAAAGTAATCAACCTTGACGATAAAGCACAACAAGATAATCTTTTAACAAATGAATTTGCTAATCTTCGAGACAAGTATGAAGCTCCCAGGAATCCAATTGTACTATGCCATGGTTTCAGTGGGTTTGACAAACTATCTTTTATTCCGAACTTGCTGAAGAAGGTGGAGCGGGCTAGAATGAACAAGTACTTTGAATTAAACTACTGGTATGGTATTCAAGAGTCTTTGGAAGAGATTGGTAGTACTGTACTAACTGGAAGGGTTCCACCATTTGGGACCATCCATGAAAGAGCACTGGTGCTTCATGAGTTTATAGATATACAATGCCAAATGCTAAGTGAATCACAGAATATCAGCACGCCTATCAAACTCAACCTCATTAGTCACTCGATGGGCGGGCTCGATTGCCGGTATCTAATTTCAATGCTACACAAGAATAGAAAGAATTATGAAATAGTTTCGTTAACAACAGTTTCAACCCCGCATCATGGGTCCGAATGTGCTGACTTCTTAGCCAACTGTGCCAACAAAGTCCCTGCTCTCAAGTTGATATACCCTCAATCTGTTTTTGAATTGACAACCTCCAAAATGAAAGAATTCAATGACAAGGTCAAAAACGATCCCAATGTGACTTACTTATCATATGGCGCAAGATTCGAACCAAAATGGTACAGCTTATTCAACATAACTTGGAAAATAATGAAATATCAGCTCAAAAATACCAACTCGTTTGATAATGACGGTATAGTTAGTGTAGCAAGTTCTCATTGGGGGAAGTATATCGGGACTTTGAATCAAGTTGACCATTTGGATCTCATCAATTGGACGAATAGATTGAAAGCTTCTATTGATAGGGTCGTTTTTCACCAAGTCCCCAAATTCAATGCTCAGGCATTGTATTTGGACATTGCTGAAAACTTGTCCAAAAGGGGTTTCTAATACTATAAGCTACCAGGATGTTGCAAAGCCGGAAGTTTATTTGGATATCTATTGGATTGTTAAAATCTAAACCATCGCCACATAACTAACCACTGGAATCTAAACCATCGCCACATAACTAACCATTGGAATCTACACCATCACCAATGCAATAATGTTGGTTCTACTCACGCTCAATATGAATACGGGTCTACTTAATAAAGCGTACGCATAATATCTAAAACGGATCTAAGGTTATAAATAGCAAGCAAAACTCTCACAAGAGTTGTAATTCTCCCAATTGTTTCGAACAATCTTTACAGAAATCGGCTATTGAATTGATTCCTGCTGAGAAATCCTCGGAGAGCTCAGAATTATTGTCTTTTAGCTGTTTGAACAAATTGAGTTGTATATAATCACATCTGCGCTTTTCGCTCATTAACCAATTACGCCATTCAGCCTCGGCAATTTCCCATTCAATAGAGTTAAGTATTTTAAGTTTCACCATAAGTTCGTGCCTGCGAGTTCCAATGTCATGATACTCTTTCTGTAAAGACATGGCAATATCACGAGTTGCTACGTCTCCATATACCAGGTCTAATTCTAAGGAGCCCAATGTGTTAAAAACAAACGATTTATTTTGGAAGATCTCCTTGGCAATTCCAGTATGATTGAAATCCTCAGAATTTGGTGTCTTGAACATTTCTTGCATATCTTTCAAAAATATGGCACGTTGTAACATCATCGGGTTTCTGTTAACAACCTTTTTTGCATTTGCTTCTGTACGGTAAGCAGTCCAATAGGCAACAGTGCTCTTCCCTGCTAAAAATACATTCATCAAACTGAGAAGACCAATCACCAATAACAAAGCCCACTGTAATGATATGCTCTTGATAATTCTTATAGTCATGTTAAAAAGGAATTGAACAAAACGAGCAACCTGACTAATTAAATAAATCAAATTCTTGTTAATATGAAGTCTTATGACTCCGAAAAAGCTCAACTTAGTTAATGGCACATCTTCTGTCTTCGACACAACTTCGGTATGTGACAATCTGCCGTATAAATAAATTGATTTGACAATCATGCCATTTGTTCCAATACTCTGAACACTCTTATCTAAATTCCTTAAGAATGCACTGTTCTGAGCATGGTATACTGAATGCAAAATTGCTCCAATAAACAGATTGAAAATCAGAGAGTTCTTAAAGATTAGTTTGCCGTATATATACAACTTCAGTTTCTTACCTTGGTGCTCAACGACAACAAAACGTATTTCCTGTTTGAATTCGGAACCAATATTAAATGCAAACTTTGAGCGTCTGTGAATAATATTATAGTAGGTGTTGTCTTGCATATTTTCTATGATCTGAGTGATTTGGAAACTGTTTCTTTTTCTAAAGTTATACAGCAGCGCGATGTAATTTCTTTCCAAGTTGCCATCTTTGTTTCTGGCCCAAGGTTTCTTGGTTGCGAATTCTGTCTTTCCAAATTCTTCATCTTCTAATAACAGAGAGTTGTCACCTAGCAATGTGTGGAATAAAGCCTTTGGTGGAATTGGGTAAGAAGTCTCCAGGATAATTCTGTAATTGTTCTTGCAAAAATCAGTTCTGTAAAGTTCGCCATCTTGTTCAGGAGCCTTAGTAAACAGGGGTAACTTTTCTGGACTGGAAACAATTGCAGGCATTGTCATACTAGATTCTTCATCATTGAGTAGTTTCTCAGTGTGAGGGTTATTACTTAATGACTTCCAAAGTATTCTGATTTGATTAAGTTGGTCTAATGCGGCTTTTTCCCGCTTGACCCTTTCTTCGATCTGATTCAAGTCATGAACAAGCTCCTTCAACGTTTTAGGTTCTTCGCTGACTCTAGTTGAAATTAAATACAGCATCTTCTCTTTGATTAAAACACCGTCATCCAAGAATAACTTCATTTTGATCACACTGTTAACGGCATGAAGCTTGACCAAGTCATAGCCCTTTTGAGGAATGCAATCAATAGAGATCATATGTCCAATATAGCCCTTAATGAGTGAAACAAACCCAAGTGCTTGCATGTAAAAGTAGATATGATTAGATGTCAAGAAACAACGACCGCTTAATTCTTGTCTCAGATTGGGTGACCATATACAGCGGAAGGAGACCAAGCAGTATTCCCCAGGTTCCACTGAAGTCTCAAATAATGCTCTCATTTGAATATCCAATGCAATGAGATCATTGTTATAGTAGTCTGGATAAACGATAGGGCCATCTCCTAGATGAAGCACGGGATCCTCCAAGTCCGCAGCTGCAATGACACTAGATGGTTGGTTCACATTGGAAGCCGTACTGTGTATGTAATAAACACCCCAATTCACCGATCCCCAGATGTTAGCTGTGAGTGCAGTTGGAACACTTGTTGGTGTAGCAACAGTGTATGAAATGATAGATGATTTTGTAGTTTCGGTGATGAAAGGAGGCCTAATTTGAGGGATTTGGTAGTAGACATGATCTTGAAAATCCTTTTCATGATTTTTAATGTGGCTAGCGAGTGTACTCGAGGTTATTACGTGACCACTCGAATGAATGATACGAGTATTTGTAAAGTCCTTATCGATGACAGTGTGAGCGGTCGAAGCAAGTTCTGAAATGATAGGAGGGTATCTACCAGATGCGATGTTGAAAATCTCACTTGAATGGTCTGGGTTACTCAATATTCTGCTCTTTTCGTTTTCAAAAACCTTTAACCACAGCTTCAACTCGATCAAAGTTTCAGCTTGGAAGGTAACCGCGAAGTCACTTGTTTTCAATTCGAAACAAAATCTGCGGTCTTCGTTTGGATTAAATTTTATATTGCATAATAAGATTCCGATTTTATCTGTTTCTTGGACATATGTTTTAGTAGGGCTTAGGACGAGTAGGCCAAAGACCCCATTTTTAATGAAAGCCCATCTGCGGACCCATATCGGTTTCGAGGACTTGCTTCCCCAAGTTTTCATATATAAATAGCCGTGTTTTTCGAAACCTGGTTCATCGATGTCCGCCAATGATCTCTGGTTGATGGAAGAGACTCTGTAATCATTCAAGTCGTTCAGAGGTATAAACTGTTGCATTGAGCTTTCTTCCACCTGTTCTCTTGCGGACATCATATCGTGCTGGAGCCTTTCCACGGCGAAAGAGTAAGTGTTATACCAGCCTTGGATCTTTACAATTTTGGACCAAGTTTCACTCAACACGGGGTCCAGATCGGGATTCAGGGACTGTTTGGATTTCCACAAGTCGGAGGACAAGCGAACTAAAGACTTGTCCAACAAGTTTCCCAAAGTTGAAAGTTCCAAAACAAGGTCCAATGAAGCGTGGATGTATTCCTTTCTCACCAAGTAGAACTGTTTTGCGTCCTCCAATGTGCTTGCGGGATCCCTAGTTTTCGATGTTGCGAGGTAGAGATTCAAGTACTTGTCGTGTTTCTCCTGACATTTTTCAAAGCGTTTACGAACGTCTCTATATTGTGTGATATTCTTTGATATTATCACATTCAAGTTATCCACCACATAATCGTTGACCCTCAATGAACCCACGGTAGAGTACCATTGGTGCTTGAGTCCCTTCAACGTAGTCTGCAATGATTGCACTGTGTAGTCCTGGTCAATCAAACCATCCTGGAGGAAGGTTGGCATCAAATGCTCCAAGAAGGAGTTGTAGAATGTCTGGAAGTCTCTGGTGAACTTGGGGATTTTCTTGATCGAACTCACCAATGCCACAAGCCATTTGTCAATGTTATCTATCTGGATATCAAGATGGTTCGTGCTTGCTCTGAAACTTGGTGAATCCAATGCAGCTTCTTTAAAGTTGACAGATATGAGCTTAAGTTGGCCCTGTGAATGGAACTTTTGATCTTCCCCATTCTCTTGAGTCTCGTCACCAAGGCGCTCACCGAAGGACTCAATGTGTTCGTCTACGGCCCCGTTCTGGTTCCCATTGTAATTGCTTGTATCTTGTATCTCCAAGCCCAGCATTGAGTGATCTCTTAAACAACAGCAACCCTTTTTGAAAATATGTTTACAAAACTGCCTTACATAATTTTGCTTCCACCTCAACCGAACCGGATCTGAAATTAGCCAAAAGAGGAAAGATGCTACACTGAATAGGATTGCAGTATCGGTTTATCTTTTGGTGTGTGCATAAGTTTAGTAAGGTTAGTATGTAGTTAGTAGTTTAGTATGTAGTTAGTAGTTTAGTATGTAGTTAGTGGTTAGTGGTTAGTGGTTAGTGGTTAGTGGTTAGTGGTTAGTGGTTAGTGGTTAGTGGTTAGTGGTTAGTGGTTAGTGGTTAGTGGTTTAGTAGTCTAGTGGTTTAGTAGTCTAGTGGTAGTTCTTCTAATTATGCCAGTGAAGCTATTGATTCTAGTGGTTTAGTATGTTTGGTGTGGGAACAGCTACCTTGAATGTAATTTAGTCTCCTAACTCTATTCATCTGCGCATATGAGAGTTTGATTATTAGATTATCCTCAAAGATCTTGCAAACCAAGATGGTGTGCTTGAACCGGGTTGCCGAGAGAGCCCTATACAAATTGCTCTACAAAGTCGGAAATATAAGAATTTCTCTGCAATATCCTTCTCTAAAGCTCTCAGTAATGCTTCGCTAAGCTACAAAAGATAAAGAACGATTAATGCAATTTAAAAACTAGAAAGGCTCTACTTTGTTTTAGGTTTATAAATGCTTACCGGGGTGTTGACGGGGAAACGATGGGTTCCAATAGCACCCTTGGCTTGTCTCTGTTGGATTGACTTGGAATCCTTAGAAGGGTCATACTCCAAAATAGGACCAAACTTGATCTCTTTGTTTAAGCGTGCATCTTTACCCACCATTTTTGACTGTATAATCTTCTGCGGAGGAATTTCAAAAGGGCCAGATTGCTTTTGCATAAACTGAGTTTGGGATGCTGGTGCCGAGTTTGGAGCGCTACTCTGGTCAAGTTGCATCTGCTGGTATTGTGGATATTGCTTATTCCCCATCATATAATGTTCATGCATACCCGGCTCCATGCCATTTCCAAGTTGATACGCATTCCCGTTGCTCATGTTCATCACCATATCATTAAGCTGGTTGGAAGACTTAACATTAAACGATTGTGATCTCTGCTGACCTATTTGTTGTTGACTGAAAACAGATGCGCTGGAGATTGTGGATGACGCCAGAGCTGGCGGAAGAAACAGAATAGTGTTGGATTGTAATGGCGTAGAAGTGAGCATCAGGTCATTGAATCCCATGCTGTTTTGGTTGCCTCCATTCACCTGTTGGTTGACCATATCAGGCAGCCCTTGGTTGAACAGTGGGGTTTGGAACGACTTCATTTGGTTCACATTCACGCTCGATTGAGAGAAGTTAAGACGTGGCTGTTGAATGTGTCCAGATTGCTGTTGAGCAAATCCAGAAAAGGAGTGGTGTCTCATAGCTTTCAAGTCCATTGGAATCGGCGCTGTTAAGGGACCACTATGGAACGAATTTGTTTTGCCAATATCAAGTCTCAAGTTTTGATTACGCTTGATCGGAGTCTCATCTCCCATATGCTTTATAGAGCCATTGCTTTCTTGTAGAGAAGCAGCCTTTGGCAGAATTTTGAATGGGGAAGAGTCTGCAAGAACTGTTTCGTTGTCATCCATGTCATCGATGGAATCGATGGAGTCCTTTGGATCTCTTTCAAGTCTAATAACATTAATGCTTGTTGAACCAGCACTGGATTCGGTAAACATGAATTGATGCACAAAGTAACTGTATACTCTAGAATGGTCAGAAAAACTAAAGTCGTTTTCCAGAACATTATTATAATTGATCTGGATCATAGTGATATCCAGGTTGTTCATAGAACCGTTGATCAAGAAGTTCAAGTAGCCTTTGAAGAAGTTCTTCATCAATGGTTGGTACACTTCGTACTCCACATGATCCTGTTGCTGGCTAGACTTGTAGCCCTGTACTATGTCGACGCTTTCGAGAATGACGCTTCCGGCTCTGTATATTTTCGTAAGACACTTCCAGCTGAGAATAGGCTGCTTTGAGTCTTTCGAAGTGACGTTCAACTTCATGAATGCATCCAATTGGCTTTGAACGGAGAACTCCTGGTCCATCTTCAAGTTAACATCGTGAAGAAGAAACCAAACTGGTGTTTGCAGTTTTCTCAACTGCGTCAAAACCATTTCATCCAACATGGCGTTATCATTTCTAATTTCAGCCAAGGACTTTTGGGATTCATGTACGTTCTTCAAGGTGGTAAATGTGTGTTGTGGGGAGGTGATTTGCACCTGTTGGGGATGCACTGCAAATAAATCATCTAAGTTACCCGAAGATGGAGAAGAAAGCAACATGTCTAAATCATCATCGATGATTTCATTAGTTTTGATTGAGTCCAACAAGAAGGAGTTTGAAGTGGTTGCTGAGTTTGGGATTCCAAAGGGAGTATTTATTAACTCGTCTAGGGACTGTGAATCCTTGTTCATACCCGTACTCGGGGTTGGGTTTGGTGTAGGAACCATTCCTGTTGATGCTGATGATGATGAAGACTTTGCTGGTTTGGATGCATTTTTAGAGGAGTTGTAAGTTGTACAGTACTTGCTTTGTTTCTCCAACTTTTTCAGTTTGGTAAGGCGGAAAAGACGAGACGAGATTTGCTTTGAAGTACGCAAAATACCAGTTTTGTTAAACAACATTCGGGACAAGATTTTGTTTTGCGAAGTATTTTTAAGGACAGTGCTAGCGGAGTCTGGAGTATGGTGTTTTTCCCTGAAATCTCTGTATTTGATGAAACATCTAATCAAGATTTCATCTAATTCTGGGTGCCAAACACGTTCGTTGTTATCCAAAAGCAAAGTTGAGAGAGCTGAAGAAGAGGATGTTTGGTTTTGCGAGGAGGATGACGAAGCCAAGGAGTCACTTGTGATGCTGTTGATTAATTTGGATGCGGTAGTTGTTGCGACGTTACTTGCAGCGCCAGATCTTTTGCGATCTGCCATTGGCGAGTCGATGACGGAGTCAATTTTTGAGGCAACGCAGTTATTTGGGGACAGTTCGTGTGTGATTTTGCGTTTTTTGATGATTTGCAGGACGGACCGGTCGAACTTTGAGGTCCCCACTTCAAAGTGTTCTATGTTTGATTTGATGCTAGAAGGAGGGGAGTGATCTGTGTCATCCTGTGTGTCGACGGACTTATCCGGATCCTCGTTTGCTTCTGTGATTGTTATTGACACTGACTTTGAGATGGGTTTGATCAATTTGCGTGGGGTTAAGAAGGTATCGTTTGGCTTTTTATCGTCTTCGACAGTAATGTTTGTTTGGTTCTGATCGTCTGTGCACAAGGATGACCACATATCCGCCACGATGGAGTTGTCGGAGTTTTCCTCGTCCATAAGCTTGCGTGGCAGAGGCTTTTCTCTGGATAAAGAGTCCATAAACCTGTTTCTGATGGCCTGTTGCGGGGTGGCTATCACAGAACCAAACACATCTTTGGTGACACTGGAGATAGAGTCCGACTTGCGGTGGAAAAACTTGTTCAAGTTGTTTGAAATGTTGAAGAAACGGTTGGGCGACACTGCGTACATGGGGGAGTTGAATGAAAATGATGGCAGGAAACTGAGCCCAAAACTGAACGAAGGTGTCGTTCCCTTCGGCGTCGCTCCAGCTGCAGTACCTCTACCTGTTCCCTTGACTCGCGGCGTCAGTGGGAGCTGAAGATTCGTACTGCCAGCAGTATGTGTATATTTTGAAAGGTTCTTCTCTGGTGCTTGTTGTGTTTGTTGTATTTGTTGCGACTCTTGCGACTCTTGTGTTTGTTGTGCTTGCTCCGCAGCCTTCACCTTCGATGGCTGTCCGTCGTTCATCGCTGAAATCAAATATGTGCCTATGATAAAATCAAAAGGATATCAAATAATATATATTGTTACGAAGGCTTGCCACACGTAAATCTACAAACACTCCAAAGTAGCAAAAAGACACCACCTATAAAAAAAAAATAAGGCCAAAGAAAAAGGAAAAAAATCAACTTGTGCCAGCGGGTTTTGAGTCAAGTTAGACAAAGCATAGCAACTAAGTGATAGACGGAGAAACGCAGTATGAAATGGGTTCCTGTGTACATTCCAGAGTGACAAACCCAACTACAATTTATCGTGTGTGTTTGTGATGCATATACCTCCGAATAGCTCCATCACGTAGATAATAGATTTATTGTTGCTTGTGTTCGATACAAGGGTTTTGGAAGCTCGCGATTATTTTTTGGCGTGTGTTTTCTTTTCGGCGTCCCTTTGGATTTTGTTTTTCGCGACTCGCGTCGACTCTGGAACAAAGTTAAGGGCGTACATGTTCCTGCTTGGTGATCTTGATCTGATGAGTGCCAGGATGAAAAGCGGTGTGAGTTTGCAACTCAAAGGCACCCTGCGTGTGAGGTCTAGTCCTAACTTCAGAAATGTTGATTCAGGTGAGTTTCTAAAGGTATTAAAAGTAAGTTCTAGATGCTAAGGTGCTAAAGGTTCTAAAGGTATTAAAGGGCAGTTCAAAAAGGGAAGCTCTAAGAGCCAAAAACATGCTGGAAATCATACAAAGTAAAGGCGTATCTTAATGTATAAAAGAAAAAAATCTATCCAGTGTTATCTAAAAAGTATATCCTAAAAGTCTAAGCAGTTGCATGAGGTTTCCTAAAGTGAAACAAGATGTTCTACCGGTTTCCTAAAGTAATAAATTCTACGGGTTTCGCTCCACAAGGTTAGTTTTGACGGAGTATTACAAAATATGATCCGGCCTTTACGGACTATTGCATGATCTCTACAAAGCTACATAAGATGGTACAACTTTGATTAGCTACCCACGTAAATGATAAATCTCCTCCACGATCGCATCACACAACCCAGGTTGTGATCCCTCGTATTCAGTGAGGTTTGCTATCAACCTTTCAACCGTGCACTTGGTTGCTTGTGTACGTCCACGGATCAAAACCTGCTGGAGACAATAAAATAAAACATGTCCACCTGAAATACCTTTGCGCAAAGGTGATTTTGACGGATCTTTATTGTTTTCTTTATTATTGGCGTTGCCATCGGTTAACATCTCCACCAGTTTCAAGTCTTCGTCTCTCCTCTTGTACAGTGTGTTAAATTCCCATTGAACGTCGGATAATTGCAAATCCTCTACGGCGGTTGCGGTTTGTTCTGGCAAATCCAACCGGTATCGAGGACGGCGCGTCATCTTATTTTCCTTCATCAATCCCCGGTTCTTCTCCGTAATCATCTTCGCAAGCTTACTTTGAACTGCATGTGAAGCAAAGCTACGCTGGATACTCAGAATAAATTGATGGTGTAAAAGTAAATTGGCACCAGGCCTTTTCTTAGGGTCTTTCACCAAACAATACCTCACAAAATCCTTAATATTATCACTGTATTGAATTCCAACTAAGGTGGGTGGTCTCTTTTTGGGAATGTCAAAAAGAATCTTGAGTGGATCGTATTGTGACAATGGCGGTGATCCAGTAACTAACTCAATCACAGTGATCCCTGCAGACCAAATGTCCGCCTTCTCATCGTAACCAACCCCATTCTTCTCTTTGGCCTTGGTAATCACCTCTGGTGCCATCCAATATGGTGTGCCCACAAACGTGTTCCGCTTCACTTGTGTGAAGGTTATCTCTCCGCTCACACCAAAATCGGCTAATTTCACCTCTCCAGACTCTCCAAGTAATATGTTAGCCAGCTTAATGTCCCGATGTACTTTTCCCTCCAGATGTAAGTAACTTAGCCCGCTCAAAACACCCCGCATAATAAAACACGCCACATCCTCTGGTATTTTCTTGAAGTACTTGATTAGGTCGGCACATGATTGGCCCCCACAGTACTCCATCACAATAAACATGTTGTATCCATGTACAAACGCCTCATGATATCTAGTAATATACGCACTCTGGATCCTCAGTAAAAATTGGATCTCTTGAACCAACAACTTGATGTCTTCCGCCGTCTCATCCAAGTTAATTACCTTGATCGCGACAACTTGATCCTTCTCCCGATGCTTGCCTCGATACACATCTCCAAAATTACCCTTTCCAATACAGTACTCAAACTCGTATTTCTCAATTCCATTATTCTCGCTCATTGTCTGTTGACGGTGTGTTCCCAATAATGTGAAGAAGTCTTGCTTTATAATTTATTGCGCATTTGTGTGTCTGTGCCCTTTTGCAGCCACAAATGCAAATTATATGCAGGTGATTTCTTGCCAGTTTAACCCCATTAGGTTTGTTTACCTTTGCTGCTGCACAAGCACTAAAACCATAGTCAATTGGATTCTTGGGGTGTATGAACGTCTATACAATAAGATTAGTTTTGCTTGCTTACATTCTACATCGGATTTCTGCGAAGCATCAACTTACGCCCATATTTTGATTATGTAATTTAAATAGAATTAGTAATAACTGGATCTAGCATTCGTATACAATTTCTTTTCAGTTGGTCTGATGATCATAATTGACATCCGTGGTCTTAATTATACATATATGTATTCTTCAAAAGACTTTGCCTATTTTGGATAATAATAGATCATTCCAAGAATACACGATGAATACACGGAAAAATTCGGCGAATCATCTTGATCTTCTCGCAAGCTAATTCTTATTATACACAATCTTAGCTCCCTGTCCTTAATCACCATTTGGTGCCTATTGTCTTTTCACTTTATCCTGTACTTATACTTATCTTCCTCAAATCGTATTCCTCTCAAAATCTTTAATAATTGAAATCATCACGCTTCAGATCCTCACATGATATTTCCAGTCTAAAACTTAAAAAAACTACGCTCTATCTTCCCTGAAATTATCCATTAATTTCTTGATATATATATTACCCATTAATACTCTCTCATGAACCTCCTTTCAATTTAGAATTTCTTTTCTCCCAGTATTCTTTGGCGGCATCAGACAATCCAATCTGGTTACTAACGCTGGTATCGGTTCTACTACCATTTAAGACTAACAATTCAGTGATAACAAAGAACTTTTCCAGAATACCATTGGAAGTCTTATCGACCACCTCGATGTATTTTCTGAGCGAGTATTCATTTAATGAAACCACCTTCATATCCTCTTTGTTTGGCAATTGGATTTGGACCTTGAGATTAATGTCCCCATTGCAAGCAATACATTTCAAAACCCCAGGAATATCGATCCTTTGAACTGCCCTGATTAACATGTCATCGACATCCGGAAAAGTTGCTGCATAGCTTTTGGTCTGATACTTGTTTCTGATGAATTTAAGTCTCTGTTCTGGGGTAGCATTTGCACTAGGCTTGGGCTCCTTCAACTCAGCCTCCAAATAGGAATTTGCACGAGAATTGTTGATATATCCAAGCAAATGCTCAACTTCATCTTCAAACTTATCTAATTTAAGTGAGCGGATCTTGGTAATATGTGAACCTAAACTTCTATGTGCCAGTGAGCAGTTCACACAAAAGCATACCAAAAAGTTGATCGATATCCATTCAACAGAGTCCTTGCTTCCACAGTCTAGACATATATTGTTATCACTATTTGGAATTGACCTCACCATTGAAAGATAATCCTTAGCAGCAGGGAGTGTTTGTGAATAAATCGAGACTGGGGAGATGGACCGGTCAATACTTTGCCCAGGGATTACTGGCCTCTTTGTTACCAGAGTCAATATCAGTAACTCCTTTCTGTGGTCCTTACTCTTGTGTCTAGCAATACCAGGATGGATAGGTGTTGCCTCAGATGACTTCGCAAACTTTTCTTTGAGTCTTGTTGTATTAACAACTTGGCCTGCATTATACAATGCCTTTATCCACTTGTTACGTTCATCCTCATTGATTGCTTGAAATACATGCTTATGTCCAGTTGATGTGAATATTTCAAAGCAGTGTTGTCTTTTTTCATATGTAACTGGACGAATGCTTGAAAGCGCAATCTCAATCGGTCTGTTCACTGGAGCAGTACCACGTCTCCAGTTCGAATACTCAATTAATTGTCCCTTCTTCAAAACAACCCACTCCTTGTGCCAGCCAGGTTTACCTTGACCACCTAAAGTATAAAGAATTCCTGAAAAGTTTGAGTTTTGGTCATCAAAACTCGAGGTCAATGGAGCATCATCTATCTTACTGATGTTTGCTCTCACGTTTGAAAACACAAGGTCCAAAGTATCTAAACTTATTGGTAAGGTAGTGTTATCAACTTCACCTGTATCCACGGATGAGTCTGGTTGACTCTTCCACGAATTCAACTTATTATAACGAATAACAGCCGTCAATTCTTCGTTTGAGTGACTAGCTTCGATCATTTGCCTAAATTGAGACTTTTCACTATTGAAACGCAGTAAAACGTTCAAATACACTTGGTAAGTATCATGGAGTAAATGCTGGCTTCTTTTTGCATCCCTAAAACTTTCGAAATCCAAGAGCTTGGGGTTGTGGGGGCTATAATCAAGACATGTAAATTTGAATACGGATTCCAAAAGTTGGTTGACATATTGGTTATTAGTAATGGAGTTCAATTGATTCAAGTAGTCAAATTTCAGTAGCTCAAACATTTTTCGCTTTAGTAAGAGTTTCAGTTCAGGTCTTTCCTTTTCATTGGACAAGTATTTATTTAACCAGCTGTAGTATTCCTTCGAAGTGCTTTCAAAATGCTTTTTCTTTTGCAACAACTCGTTATTATTTGAAGAGGAAGAGGAAGATGAGGAGGTTGTGCTTATCTCATTCACGTTGTTTTTTGATAGGTTTTGGTATATTTTTTGAATTAACTTAGCGTCAAAGATATCTTTTAAAAAGAATCTCAAGTTCCTTTCAAAGGGAGTGAATATTGTTGTAAATATTCTTTCAAAGTCCTTTTGGAAGTTACTCTGTTTGATAATATTATTAAATTGTAAGTTTGCAAAAGTACCAAACAAGGTGATGATTTGGGATTTTGAATCTGAAAGTTTTCTCAAGAGCAGTTCAAGACGTTTCAATTCCTCAAGAAGACTTGTGCAAGATCTTCTATACAAGGGGAGTTGATTTTCATATTTTCCCACTGTATTACGGAATTCGGGTCCGTCATCTATATCAAAGTTAAACTCGCGCATAAAGTCACCAACAGTGAAGACCTTGTCCGGTTTTGAATGGCGATTGTCCTTTTGGTCCAACTTCTCTAGATGCGAATGGAGGTCTCTCTCTGTATTATCCCGACTTATTTTGGGTGGTTCTGGTAGGTAATTTTTGTGGTGGCCAATAATATCGTTGACTGGACTCTGGGGAGATTCGTCAAGGTCAGGGTCTATCCAAACGCCAAAGCGGAACAAAAAGGTGTATTCCAATGAGGTATTGTCTTGAATCCATACAAACACATTCATGTTTGTATTTTCAAACTCCTTTTGCTTAAAGGTATCGTTTATTGTTATTCTGCTCACCTCCAGTAGTGATTGGTCTATGGGGAGTTGGGAGAAGGCCAATTTTGACACCTCTATGTAGTTTTCGCCAGACTCCTCGGAGTCATTCAATGCTAATTGACTTCTCAATGCTTTGATGTCGGTGTTCTGTGAGTGTGTCTTCAATATCGTGATGCTTTTGTTTTGGCTATTGTCAGTTGGTCGAATTGATATGCTTAATTTAAGCTTGTTATACTGTGGACTGATTCGGATCAATAACGGTGTTAATCCTTCAACGGGATTCTGAATGTAACTAATCAACTCAGGTGTCTTCTCTTGTGTAGCGCTAATAATCTTTCCCACAGACTCGGCCTGCTTCTTCTCATTTAGTGCTATTGCATATCGTGTAGTATCCAATTCATTCGTGAAAACAAGCTTATTAAGCGTCAATATGGACTCCTCACTCTCTTCATATGGAAATACCAACCCTGATAGACTGGCAAGTGTGGACGCCATTGTCATTTCTTATTCCTGATCTCTCTGCCTTCTGTCTTCTCCTTGTAGTTGTATGATAAACAAAAAAAAAAAATATGCGCTCTCGAGATTTTATGCTTTCATCCTAAAGAGTCTCTAGCGTTTAGTCTGTAACTTGAAGATCTTCAGGAAGCAACCGCGCCACTATTTACACTATTATCTATTTATACCACTAATGAATAAATGATCACTTGATGTATAAATAGTGGCTTAAAGTATTAAATCTGTTTCATTAATGAAAAATATGTACAAATTTTATGGGAGAAGGTGAGTACCAACTTGTTAAAAGTCAGAACAAAAAAGAACCCATGCCGGGAGTCGAACCCGGAATCTTTTGATTAGAAGTCAAACGCGTTAACCATTACGCTACACAGGCATATTGTTGTATGATGAAAACACGTACTTTTTAGGTTCTGCTAGAATAAAATGACTTCAATGACTTTGTCTTCATCTTTATATATTATGTTTTCATAATAGGTTTGCAGCTTTCCTGATATTCTCATATTCAATTTTACTTACTGTTTATAGTATTTTAGTAATAAAGATCCAAAGACAATAATGGTTTGTAAAGATCTATCTTCCAATGAAGATTCCATTTTGGTGCAGTCAATAACTATCAGCGCAATATGTAAATCCATCCTTCGCTGAACTTATTATAAAGTCTATTTCATTGCCGCTGAAACATCATTGCCACGAGATTAGTATTATACACGAATTATCTAAAATCAATAAACTTTGTTGGGAAGTGATTTCATATACTTCGTCTAATGATATTAAAATTACAAAAGCAATATATGCAAAAAGAATAGAACCCATGCCGGGAGTCGAACCCGGAATCTTTTGATTAGAAGTCAAACGCGTTAACCATTACGCTACACAGGCGTGTTTTTGTTTTCAAGAGGACCTAATATTAGAAATATCACTAAACTTACTGATTACTGGCTTCTTTTATCAATAAACATCGATAGCATAAAATATTGCAGTCTGAAACATTCACTATTATTGTAATACCTAATATGAATACTAAATAATAATCTACGTCACCTTATTACTTACTGAACTAACTAAACAAACTATCTTTAAACGAGGGTTACAATCACCTATTGGTTTATTGACTAATTATTAGCGGTTAAAAAAAAGGATGTGTACAAAAAAATAAAAAGAACCCATGCCGGGAGTCGAACCCGGAATCTTTTGATTAGAAGTCAAACGCGTTAACCATTACGCTACACAGGCAACCTGTTGAAATAATGTTTGCCTGTAATAATATACATTATATTATTGAAATTGAAAGAGTTGTTTAATGCTATCCTGTCTACACAAATTTTTTATAACAGACAAATACTCAAATAAGTTTGAAACCCCATAAGAATACATTTTCATAAGAATCCTTCCTAATGCAGCCATGGACAATAGAATAATGATTAAGTTAATTTTTTATGATTAACACAGATAATTTATGAAAATATAGAAAAATTCCAAACTTTCAAATTTCAATGCAGTTATATCAAATACAGAAGTACTGGGGCCCTAATATGAGACACTGTTCTTATTCAAAATCAGTCAAAATTTGTGAATAGTAGTCATACTTGATAATACACCGAGAGTAAATCCTGAATGTTACAACTCTTGTACATCTTATATTACGAACATCACTATCTACTATTGGAAATAAAGTTGCAAGAAATACAGATTCAACAAATTATCGTCAATAATTTCCAATAAAATAAGTGAAACCCTCCGTTACAAAACCCAAAATCTTACGATATATGGAGATGACCTTATACAATCATACGTTAATTTCTTTGCACATTTTGATCTCAAAATTTTAGCCATCTTGCATAGGCCAATGGGCCTACCGTAGACATCTTGCCCAATTATGTCACGTTAACTCAAACCCTTTTGGATTATTGGCAATTAACACAATACCATTGGTTGATGATAATCATATATAAGCTCCAGACCCCCCCGCAATTTGTAATTATCCTCCTGAAACAATGATTTCTCGTTCTCTCATAAAGGTTTCGAGGCGTATGTTGATTGGAGATTGTATACCATAATGCTTTACTAACAAACCAAATAGGTTCTGTGTTAACAAACATTGGAAAACCTCTCTGGATTCCTACAAGATCTATTTCTCACATTAAATCAACACTGGCGGAAGCTCATGAGATTTTGATACAACAACGTAAGAACAGACCACAGAGTCCTGATTTGGCTATTTACAAGCCTCAAATCACAACTATATTATCTGGACTCCACAGATTAACCGGTATTTTTGTATCTGCCGGCTTATACACCATCACCTGTGGTTTTGCCGCAAACTCCATTCTTGGTCTTGGATTAACAACCACTTCAGTAGTTGCCTCATTTGCCTCCTTGCCAGTGGTTGCAAAGTTTGGAATTAAAGCACTTGTTGCTTATCCAATTGTTTACCATACTGCAAACGGCATAAGACATTTGGTCTGGGATTTTGGGAAATCGTTATCTATCCCCGGTGTTTATAAAAGTGGATACATGGTGTTGGCTGCCACTGCTATTTTGGGTTCTTACTTCACACTTTTGGCATAGATTTTAGACTTTGCTGCGCATGTAATCCCTTCCCCTTGGATATAATGTTAATTGGTGCAGAAGTTTGAATGTGATTTGAAAACCAATGGATTTTTCAACCAAGTTTAGTTGCAATTGAAAACTTCGAGCTGTTAAAGTGAATAGCTACATAATAAGAAACGTTATAGAATGCTTTGAATTATATATTTACTTATTGATTCCCTAAACAGATTTTTTTGATTCCTTTTCATATACCAAATCATTGTAGTTTGGATGCATACAGCTCCACCAGAACTGGAATTGGGTGTAAGGGTAAGTTGTAAAGTTGTATTCAGTCAGAGAATACCAGGAGTTACAACCACCATAAGCTGAACCAAAAACAGATTTCCTTAATGTTTCTTGGGTTGTTGTAAACCATTCCTCATATTTCTCAGATTTAACGCTGACAGACTTTGCAGTACCATCTAAGACAGGTTTGATAATTTTGGAAACGTAGACCAAGGCGTTTTCTGAACTTTCGACAAAGGATGAGTGGCCGGTGATAATGTTGGGACCACCTATAATGAAGAGGTTCGGAGCTTCACGGACCAAAGTTGTTCTATAGGCAGAGGGGGCGGTTGCCTTCCACATTGCCGAGATGTCAAAGCCATTCTCACCGGTGATTTGGAAACCCAGGAAACTTTCACGAACCTTGTAACCAGTGCATGCAATAATAACGTCCGCCTTGACTTCTTCACCAGTAGTCAATATGACTGAATCCTCTGTGACACGAGCAACCCCACCACCCTTGATGTCGACTCTAGGGTCAGTCAACGAATCCATATATTGATTATCGAAGATCAATCTTTTACATCCGATTTTAAAGTCTGGGATGAGCAAATCCTTAAATTTATCAGGGCATTTTCTGTTCATATACAGCAATGCATACCTTGTGTTTGCAGCACGAACAATTCTGGCAATAAAGCCTTCACCTGTAAACAAGGGGAATCTCATTTCGGCAATGAATAAAACAATATAACGCAATATGTAAATACCCCAGTAGGAGAAAGAAAGCAATTTATAGAGAGCATGAAGAAAACTTGGAACTGGAGGGGTGATGTATTGCTTTGAGCGAACCACTTGTGTAACGCTTTCTGGATCATATTCCTTTAAAAGAGCAGGTACCACTTGACATGCTGAACATCCACTTCCAACCACCACCACCTTTCTGCCTTTGATGGGGACATCGTGATTGTATACAGCAGAGTGCATGTGGTCACCTTTGAAGCTGTCCAAGCCCGGAGCGGACAAGAACAGAGGGCTAACCAAGCCACCAGGACACGAGAAAACCACTTTAGAAGTGTGAATGGTGAGTTGACCCGAGTTCACGTCACGTATGCGAAGAGTCCAATTTGCCTTTGAGTCGTTATACGATATTGATTCCACCGCTTTCAGGAACTGGGCGTGTTTTCTAAGACCAAAGTGATCCACAACCTTCAAAACATACTCTTCAATTTCGTACTGTGGGGGCTGCACGTGGGACCACGTCCTGTTCAATGCGGATGACAAAGAGTACCATACTGCTGGTATATCAGATGCGCACCCAGGATACGTATTGGCAAACCAAGTGCCTCCAAACTCCTTATGCCTCTCAAAGATTACAAAGTCTTCTTCGTCCAATTCAGTCTTCAATTTGATGGCTGATGCTATCCCTGAAAACCCAGATCCGATAATTGCCACTTTGGAGGCTGTTTCGATTACTGGAAGCTGATCGTTGTGCTGGATATCGGACTCGAATACTTTTTGAGCATCTTTGAACTTGATTCGAAAACTAGCACGGTCTGTGTGGGATTTTCTTTGCACGCTTATAGCGGTATTTGAAGTCATTTTCAAATTAGATGCCTTAACTATGAAAGTGGTATGCTTTTATAATCACGCTTCGCTTTTGTTCCTTGGGTAACTACTGCACATGTCTAGCGAAATTCACATGCATTGCGCGTTTTCCCCAATTCATCAAGAACATGAAGCATAAAGATCAGCTAACATATTTCCAGCCTATGTATGTTCAGTACATACTTAGTACACTCTGGAAAAGCTAAGTTCAGAAGAAAAGCTAAGTTCAGAAGAAAAGCTAAGTAATTATGAGACCAGAATTGACACTTGAGTTATTTCTGAATCCAACAATAAAGACTATCGCGTATAATACGAGCTTAGCAGGAGTTTAGAGGAGTACAATAGTATTTTAAAAACAAAGAAAATCATTTTTTGAACTGGAGGCAACTCAAGAGTTGGCACCAGAGAGAACCATTAGTACCTGCGGACCTATGGTTAATGATTTGGTATATATATGGGAGCGCTAATGGACAATTGGAGTTGATGCATCGGTATATCAATTCATTCTACATTATCAGACGTCAAACATGCATACAAGATATTAAACATTCTTCTTGTCACTATCTTCGTAGATCAAATCGTTAAAGTTTGGTCTACCGCTAGTCCACCAGAAATGGAGCTGAGAGTAAGGATATGTGGTAAAGTTGTAATTACTGTCAGAGTACCAACTTGTGCATCCACCGTAAGGAGTACCGAAAACGGCGTTTTTCAATCTTTGCTGTGTAGTTTCGAACCACTTTTCATAAGCTTCAGGTTTGACAGCGACAGATTTCTTTTCACCATTCAAGACCGGCTTTATGATTTTTGCGATATACTTCAAAGCGTATTCAGCGGACTCGACAAAGGAAAAATGGCCGGTTCCCATGTTGGGACCACCGATAAGGAAGAGGTTTGGATTTTCCTTCATCAACACTGTTCTATAAGCACTAGGAGCCTTTGCCCTCCATGTTTCTCCAATCTCAAATCCGTTTTTACCAACAACCTTGTAAGAGTAACAACTCTTTGTAAGACTGTAACCAGTACAGGCAATGATCACATCTGCTTGGATTTCCTCACCACTCTTCAACACAATTGAGTGTTCCTTTACCTCAGCGACACCTTCACCCTTGACGGTAATCTTAGGGTTGTGTAAGCAATCCAAATAATCTCTGTCAAATATCAATCTCTTGCATCCCAACTTGAACAGTGGAATGATAATATCATGATATTTCTGAGGACATTTACGCTTCATGTATTTCAATATCACCCAGGTGTTGAGTTTACGGATAACGTTAACACCAAACACATCCGAGGTGAACAAAGGGTATCTTGATTCTGCAAGAACAATCATGATAAATCTGATGGTGTACATGAGGTAATAAGAAAAGGATAATTTTGAGTAGAGCCATTGTATAATGCCTGGGACCGGGGGGGCGATGAACTGCTGAGATCTAGCGATTTGCACGACACTCTGAGGTTCAAATTCATTGAGAACCTTGGGTGTCAACTGACAAGCGGAGCAACCTGCACCGATAATAACCACCTTTTTGCCCTTGAGGGAGTACGAGTGGTCGTAAACAGCAGAATGCATATATCTACCTTTAAAGTTTTCAATTCCTGGAGCCTTAAAGTGGTTTGGGACAACCAACCCACCAGAGGAGGCAAACACCACTTTGGATGTGTGCAAGTTTAACTGACCAGTTGTCAAGTCACGTACTGATAAAGTCCAGTTAGCCTCATCATCGTTATACCTGATCTCTTCTACGCTTGTTTTGAAGTGTGTATATTTGGGCAAGTTGAATCTCTTGACTACGGCCAAGATGTACTCTTCGATTTCATATTGGGGTGGTTGAATGTTGGACCAACTCTTGTTCAAGTGGGTCGACAACGAGTACCACAAGGCAGGAATGTCAGATGCACAACCGGGATATGTATTTGCATACCATGTTCCACCAAAGTTATCATGCTTTTCAAAAATCGCAATGTCTTCCTCTTTGAACTCATCCAAAACCTTGATGGCACTAGCAATTCCACAGAACCCTCCTCCGATAATCGCAACCTTGGAGGATGATATCTTCACTGGAAGCGAGTCATTTTTCACAATTTCATCACCATGGTTAAGAACCTTATCAGCGTCGTTAAAGTTGATCCTAAATTTGCTCGGATCCTTATGTGAATCTAGTGGAATCGAAACTACACTTGACATGTTTCTATAAACCACTTTATGATTTTTTTTTTAACTTTTCTCTATACAATGGTTATATACTCAAGATGGTTGATGGAGGGGAGCATTCAAGCGGAGATATATGTTTTCTTGTTGGGGCCATGTACAATACGATTATTTTTCAGTCACATGCAATTATAGGAGGAAACACATTGTTGTTGATTGTGTATAGGCGTGCATGGGATATTTTGTGCAACGACATTGTGGGGTTTGAGATGGAGAAGGTTGCCATACCGCACGTGAGATGATTATGTATTAGATCACCCACTACTACCACGGTTATGAATCTAGTTATAGAAGCTCAAGTTTTGTGTGGGGAAGAGTTGGAGGTTTTCTAAAAAGTAACAGATGAGTCCATTGAACACTGGCCCAAAAAGAACAAACTCCCGCATAATCTGTCTTAACGTGAATTCATTTTTGATCTATCATTTACTGTGATTTTTCCTTTGGTTTACCAAATTTGCCAAATGTGGTATGGTTAGGGAACTATACAATCTATTCATTTCAGGGATTCAAACTTGTATTGAATTTCTATAGCTGTTCTAGAGCTATTATCTTCAATTGCTGAACAATTATAAACGTATCATGCTATTGTTAACTACCCTTGACCAGTTTGGTAAAGTAATGACCATTTCAGAGGTCTCGATTTTCTAATATAGATTTCTGGTGAGTAACCTATCTGTTTGTCATAAATCTTGCTCAATTGATGGAAATTAATGTAAAGTTCAAGGTCAAGCTGCGCAACGCGGAACCACTAGTTTAAGTGCGGAAGTTGCAGAGCATTATGTGCGCGCAGGTTATGTCATAACTGTCTGTCATTAATTGCTCAGACTTTCATATTGTAACGACTTGCTTCCACGGTCATCAATCAGCAACATATTGATATTATATCGGCTTTTTATTTGGACCTTAAAGTGGATGTGAAGATAAACCTGTTTGATCTCGATTTTAACACATGAATATAGCCAAAAAAACAAAACCGCAACCGAAACAGACATACAAATGTGGTCTCAAACATATTTGCTTTACATTTCCATGTAACAACCTATACGGTTGTCAAACGGCGCACAAGTAGAGGATCGATAGATCTGTAGTTGGTGTTTTTCCAGAGGAAAGCTAGAACTTCCTGCAAACAATACGACTGAGCTACCACGGACGGCAATACAAGAGCCATAGAAACGGAGAATATTCAATCACACAAATCGTTCAACTTCCGGGTATTCTATATATGTATGCAAATGGCAAAAGTAAAGATCTAAAGAAGTGATAATTAACATGCATACAATATATCAGGTTTTCTATCCATGTTTTGCTGGCTCTATTATTCTCACTAAAAAGAATAGCTGCAAAAAAAATTAGTGAAGGGTGCGGGTTTCGAACCCGCGCGGACAACGTCCAGCAGATCTTAAGTCTGCCGCCTTAGACCACTCGGCCAACCCTCCGAATAATTATCAAATGTAAGTGAAAGAATAAAAATAAATAAAAAAGCTCTAAACCAGTTATAGGCTTACTCTTTTCAATATTTCATTCACAAGGTAGAGTTCTTGAAGCCCAGTTTTACAATTGGGCTTGTAAAGAATGCATGAAAGAGAATCTTAAGCTAAACGGAATATCTTATCCTTCTTCAACACCAAGAATAAACCTGAAGTTTGTATTTGATTAGTTACTATTCGAACAACTATCAAGTGCCGTGTTAACTCTTTAACACCAATAAAAAAGCCAAACCGTTATATATAACGAACCAATTAGTTATGTGGTCTGAATTCTAAATATGTCTAATTTTATTCATTGGCAATCATTCCTCTTCAAAACATCGTTGCATACCCACATATATATACTAACTAGGATAAATGTTGTATTGTACAAAAGTTCAGAGCACCTAGTAGCATCGTTTAATAAGTTTTCCGATAGGGATTTAAGACAAAAGCCAAGAGCAGTTGTCAGGGTATACGGGTTTGTTGATGGGAAATTGGTTCTAAAGAGCCCGAAAGAAAAGAGTTTTAATATAAAAGTGGATAAAACTGATAATTAACTCTAACTGATGTTATCTAAAGAAATTCATGTCGACTTTGTCTTTAATGATTTTCCATTTGGAATATAAAGGGAGTTTCTCATTCCCGATATTAAAATGCGAAGATGGATTGCCCAACTCTAAATAATCACCAATATCGATGGTAAACCGCAAGTCAGTTCTCAATAAAAGGGCTCTATCACCACCGAAATCAACCATTTCCATGAACTTTCCTATTCTTCTGACTGCAACAACCTTGAGGGCATTGATATCGGTCGAATTTTTTATAATGTAATTAAAACGATTTAACTTAAACCAGCTAAGAAATGTTTGTAGATGCTGTTTGGCAAAGAAACCAGGTATTCCAGAGTTACAGATGGCGGCGAATTCCCTATCGATTTCCAGAAACTTCACACTGGTACCACTTCTTTGTAGTGACACAAACGAGTTTTTGCTTAATATTGACATCACATGTGACATTGGCATTGCCGCTTTCTTGGAGACAGCTGAGAGATTGACAGATGTTGGATCCGTTGGTTTATTTGCATTTGAATCATTTTGTACATTCGCTCGTTTACTTAACCCACTGGTTGGTACATGCGCTCGTCCACTTGGCTCATTGGTAGGTACATCTGATAACATCAATGGGATCGATGGAGCTTTTTGGAATAAGCAGTGCTTTAACTCTGAAATAGATAGCGTCAGCTGCATTGAATTTTCATGTTTTTGAGCAGCCTCACCGTTGCTTCTTGTCTGTGGAATTGCATGGCTCACTGTAACAAACTCCAGATCCGTGTGTATTCGTGTTACCTGTGGATTCTCCAGATTTGCATATATTCGTGTTGCCTGAGGACTCTCCAGATTAATATGCATAAGAGTATTCAAAGACTTTGGTCCCATAGCCCGTTTACCTGAAAACTGTCGTTTAACTATCTCTCCGGCAGTCTGTGGTTGTATATTGGTGCTAACTAACCCAAGAGGCGACCGTTTCTTCAATAACTTGGAGCTGTCCTCATTCACATTCAACCTCTTCTCCATCTTCATTCGTTTGAGGTTCTGTTCATTCTGAAGCCTGTACTGTTCGAACGGGTCTATTCGTTTGCTCATGTTGACGCGATGAAGACGCGATTTTTGATGTGAATTTGTTGTATTTCTATAAACGCTAAACAATTTTGTGACACCATGAGAAATTACAGGTTGTGTAGGGGTTCTGCGCTAGAGCTGTGAATGTTTACAGGTTTGATGTTAGTTTAAGCTCGTGTCTCTGGGGAGGATTTCGCTGAGGATTCCAGTGGGGGAGGATTCCAGTGGGGGAGGATTCCAGTGGGGGAGGATTCCAGTGGGGGAGGATTCCAGTGGAAGGACTTCGCTAGGGATTTGTGTGCTTCTTCTTGAAATAGCCAGTAGAGAAACCCTTTTTCAACCGAGGTCTCGAGTCCTCAGCCAAAGTTTCTTCATCATTCTCATACCTCGGAGCCAACTCGATTCCATCTTCATCAACCTCCAAAGCCTCTGCATAAGTTGGAACCGTACACATTTTGGAAAGATCCAAATTTGAACTCTTTGTATTAAAATGACCATCGAGATGCGGAGTCAGCAAGCTTTTCATCAAGTTTGACTTAATTCCGGGCAAGTCAAAGTAAGAATCACGTTCCACTGGAGGACTCGACGGAGAAGTCTGAGCGCTTTTTAGACGCAACTGTTCGATAGGAGATCTTGGAGAATTCAAATCGTAGACTGTATCGTAAACGTGATGTTGATACACGGGGGGAGCATCATCGCCATCCCTATCGAAATCAGCTTCATTTTCATCCTCTGATTCTGGGGAGTCTTCATTGAGCACTTCTTTCCTAAAGATCACATCGTCTCTGAACTTGTCCAAAGCAAAGGTTTTGTATTCAGACTCTATGTAAAAGTGTCTACCAATCACGTTTCCAGAGTGTGCAGAGATGTAGACATGGATGGGTAAATTGGCGCGGAGTTCTGAGATATGGCCCTCTTTGTTTTTGAGTTGCACGGAGAGACGTAACCTGTGTCTAACCTGGATCATTCCGTTTCTCAACGAGCATGACGGGGTGAGATGTTTGAGTTGATCTGTAACCTTAAAGTGAGTTTTTATGATCCATTTGTCCAAGGCGAGTTCCAGTTGTGCTGGAATCTGGAGAGCTTGTTTCAGCACTAGGTTCTCCCATATGGGGGATTTCCCGTCGTGGTGTTCGATGTTAACGTGTTGTACTATGCATGAGTTGATTGCTTTTAGAGACAAACCCTTTGCAATGGGGATGATGACGATATTGATGGGGATGGTGGAACCTATGGCAACCCCTTTTTTGGCGAGACTAACATTATACTGGACTTTACCGGCCCAAGTGTTTTCCACGTCGATATTTTCAATCAAGTTGAGGTTTCGAGGGTGCAAAGTCCTAATTACGCGGATGATTTTATGTTTTTGGAATGTTCTTTCGAAACGGCCCCGTTCGATGGAGCAGTTGAGTCTGTACAAGACGGTGCCGCAGCTGAGTCCCTCAACGGTCTGAGGTATGTCCACGGGCAAAAACACCTTGAACGGCAAGTTGTAGTTACCTTTGGGGAGGAAAAAGCTGTTGTTTGTGCCTGGTTTGACGTTTTTAAAGGGGGTCCCGTCCACACCACTCTGGGGTAACTTTAATATTTTAGGGTTGGGAGTGTTCCCCAATTGCGGTTGGGACTGGGCACGGCCAAGCAATGGCCGGTCTGGTTTTCTCTTTGTAGCCACGTCTAATTTGGAGAACTTGAGGAACCTTTCGCCATAGTTGCCAAAGATCACATCCCCATCCTCGCACGTTAGCAAGTTATCCCACTCCACTCGTAAAACACACAAGCGTTCAACCACCTGGTTGCTCACTTCACCAGCGTCGTTACGTTCCAAATACTCCACGTTATACTCCCCTGTAAGCAGCAACTTTATGCGTTTGACGTGCACATCCTCCGGTATGCAGAGCTTCACGGCACCCTCACACACAATGTTATCAATCTCGTTCTCGTTTCCCTTGATGAAGAGGACATCTCTATGTGGCGACTTGAGCCGTATGTCGAAAAGCGCTAGGTTGACATGGTGCTTGAACATGGTTGAGCAATTAAATACATCAAAAGCAAGTGTTAGCGGAGAGTGTGTGATTTGTTAGCGAATTACAAGGCTCAAAAAAATTTCACGGGCACGGAATCCAATTTAAACGCAAATGGCTTATGATAGACAGAGGCAGGTGGCGGGGGGACCGCTCGTTGATGTCGTTGGTACCACTCGCTTTCGTTTGCGGGTGCTGACTAGGGGTGTAGGGAATGGTAGCGCATATATATTACGTGAGACGGTGCGGAGTGATGTAAGTAGGCTGATTGATAAGGGATGAAGGTGAAGATCTGATAGGTAAGGAAGGCGAGGATCCTGAGGATCGCATCAATTGCCCAGAGCTATGATATCAATTTTAAACTATTGCAGTGTGGGTATTAGTATCATTTTAAACTATTGCAGTGTGGGTATTAGTATCATTTTAAACTATTTTAAACTATTGCAGTGTGGGTATTAGTATCATTTTAAACTATTGCAGTGTGGGTATTAAGATCATTTTAAACTATTGCAGTGTGGGTATTAAGATCACGTATCCATTAACAAACTATTAGGCAATCAAAAAATGTAAAACCACTTCAATATATGGGTACTAGATACGTTGAATGATAAACAATACAGCTCCAGGTATTGTTTGTAGGTATGGCTATGAGCAGAATACAAGGATATTAAGTTATTAGGCATGGTATAATCAGTAATACTTAACTGATAAAGAGTAAGAGTATATAAAGAGTAAGAGTATATAAAGAGTAAGAGTATATAAAGAGTAAGAGTATATAAAGAGTAAGAGTATATAAAGAGTAAGAGTATATAAAGAGTAAGAGTATATAAAGAGTAAGAGTATATAAAGAGTAAGAGTATATAAAGAGTAAGAGTATATAAAGAGTAAGAGTATATAAAGAGGAGTACGAGTGATAGGCATAATGATTTGTTACTGTGTATGTTAGTCTAGGTATTTAGGTGTGAGTTTTGTTGTTTATTAGGAGTATTAGGTAGGAGAATAATAGGTGGAATGTGAGTCTAGATGTTATGCTATGCAGGTTATTAAAGTTATACCCAACAGTAGTATACAACCATAACTACGGTTCGTAGAGGCTGAATTGTGTTGACCTGCTACCATTTACGGACGGAACAGACCACAAAAAGTTCACAAAGCATGCACAACACAGCGCTCGTTGTGATCGTTGTACATCTTGTGTTAGTACGCTCGTGTGATCGTTGTACATGTGTTAGTACGCTCGTGTGATCGTTGTACATCTTGTGTTAGTACACTCGTTGTGATCGTTGTACATCCCGTGTGTTAATAGGTTCTCTCAAACTGATCAAAAAACTCCTCTACAACCTCAACACTCCAAAAGTCACCCGAGTACTTTGCATAACCCAAATGTCCGCCCAAATCAGTTTCCACCATGACCAAGTTTGGATTATCAGCAACCTCGAAACGGGGGATTCTAGTGCTGATAGCCGGATCATCAGTAGAGTTAAGAATCAAGGTTGGGGTGTGAATGCGATGGATTCTGTTTACCGGAGATGCGTCTCTATAATATTGGAAAGCGTTCGAATACCCAGCTGATCTACAGGTGAACAAATTGTCCCACTGGTAAGTTTTCTTTGCCTTACCCAACTTTTCCAAAATATCGTCATTGTAGATAACAGGGTCGAATCTTTGCAAGTCCTTCCAATTGTTTTTGATAATTTTGGTCAAAAACAGGGTAAGAGCCGGGTTAAACAAATACGCACCAGACCACAGTTCATCAATGTGGTAGGCCGAGTCCACCAAGTCCCACGGACACCCGATAAGACACGCGGCCTTAAGGCCGGACAGTCTAGGGTTACCCTTTTCATCCACCTCGGCCAAATAGTTTGCCAAAATGGCGGCCCCAAACGAAAACCCGACAGCGTACAATGGACGGTTTGGGTGACGTTTCTTCAACTCGTCAAGCACATCGCCAATGTCGCTGGTGGAGAAGGCAGTATACAACTTACCACTGGTGATCTTTGTTCTCGCACACCCACGCGAGTTGATCACAACAGTGTCCCACTCTGGGGTCTTTGTTTTGATGTTGTGGGCCAAGTTTCTAATCAAGGGTTCATGGGAACCACCACCCAAGCCGTGCAATACAACCACAATGGGCACTCCATCCTTTTCAGTGCAACCGTGCTCGCGAACCTTTGCCAACTCCTGCGGAGTGAAAAACCGAGTCCGTGGTTGTAAACGTGGCGAGTTCTCAGGCAAATTGTCTTGGTAAAGCTTCTTGAACTCCTCCTTGGACTCCGACGGAATCGCCCAGTCCAAAGATGCCACACCCCCGTCGGGATATGTAAAAATCTCACGCCCATAGTAAATCAAAAACCGCTTTGACGTGTCCACAGACGTGTAGTACAAAGTCTGGAGCGTACCGTTGAACAACAACGGGTTCAACCATAACCGCTTGCTTGGATCAATGATGTCCATCTTGTCACGTACAAACTCGCTCAACTTGAGACTCTCGTTTTGTTTCGTCTTCAACTCAACAGACTTGTCATCCCCAGCTAAATGTAACTTGATGTTCGCTCTGAACCCCCAGTTGAAGATCCCCATTCTACAATTCTACTCACTTTTGCTGGTGATGCTCCTTTTATATAAAGTGCATTTTTTTGTTGAGTGTTTTTATGCCCGATTCGTGCCGATTCGTGCCAAACCGAGGTTTTACATTTTCCTCTCAAGTTTCTTTGTATTCTCCTTTATTCTTCTTATTCTGTATTCTTTGTATTCTCTATCCTCTCCTTCTGTATTCTAGATCCATGTCCTCTGTTATCTATATTTCTGTATATTTTCTCTATACTTATACTTATTCTCATTCAATATCTTATTAGCCTTTTATTGATGAAAATACCTCTCTTAGCCGCTTGAATCATTCCGTTCACAAACCGGAACCGGGGTTTGTGCTTACATGCCACAACCCTTTCGTTGGGCTCGTAAATCCACTTTAATTCTACATTTATTCTAGTTCTCTAAGTTTCTAATTTGATCCATGTCAGCACAGTACGAGAGTTAGCCAGTTAGAACATAGGCAAAGTTACAGTGACCAAAGTAATTAGTGCTGGCGTGTGTATAGCAATAGTACAGCTAGGACACACAGTGAAAATAACACAGTTAACCCACAAACAACACACATTGACAGTTAAAAGCACAGTTTAACGGCACAGACGTTTAAAAGATTGGTAAACACCTGTACCGCATCCAACACATTTCTGCAAACACAAAAACCCTTGCAGGCTAATGCATCTTTTTTGCGGCCTTTATTGCCAGAACACTGCGCTGAGAAGAGGCACTGTTTCTAATATGACCTCTATCGTCCAAGTCTACCGAACCAGCACTTTCAAACAAGGACACCTGTCCTGCCAATAAGCCCAATGTTTCCAAGACCTGAGATGGTTCGTTCAAATGGGAGGTTGCGATGGTTTTCTTATTTGCGGGCCCCACAGCGACCGGGTACACCCCATAGTTACCATACTTGTTTACCGGAAACTGTCTCCTTTCCCACTCCGCCTGGATGTCCATAAGCAGTTTGAACATATCCTCGTCGGTCAAGTCGTCTCCAAGACACAAGATGAAGTCGGGTAAGTTTTCCTGTGGTTCTTCGTTGAGAGCCGTGATTGGGTGTGGGTCTTGTTTCGCTCCATGTTTGGCCAAAACCAATCTTTTCACAATTTCTCCCTTGTTGACAAACTTTGGTCTCACTTCGATGTTCGCTTTGCCCGTCATTACTTCCACGTCGTACTCCGTTGCAACCGTGTCCCGGAGTTCCTGCGCACACTTTTCAGCTTGGTAGAGACCGAGTTCTGGGTCTGATCTACGATAGTGCCATGTCAATGCAACTTTCTTGCGTTCAATATGAGAACCTGGGGTCTTTTCGGTGTACTTGGCAAACACTTCTTCCACTTTTGCCTGCCATGACATATCAAAGGATTCGGCCAAGTTGACCCAAGAAACGTCTCCAACGTCTCTCATAAAACATCCATGTTCTGCTGAAAGCCCAATGTGCTTTGAGCCGAGCCACTTACCCAAGAACTCCTGGTCTCTGCCTGAAATGACCCAGATTTGATTTTTAGGGTCTTTGCATAATGTGTCTAGAATGGTGTTCAAGCGGTCCGAGGGGATGGCTGCGGCCGGGTCACGCACGATTGGGGTGAGGGTGCCGTCGTAATCAAACAAAAACATTCTACGCTGGGCCAGTTTGTAGTGGTTGAGCAACAAGGGTCTGTTTAATGCCGGAGTGTAATGAGACTCATGGGTGTGTTCCAAGACTCTTGTTAAAAAGTTTGATGTCCAGTTTTGCACTGTGTTTGAAGTGACCCGGTTATACAATTGTTCCTCAAGCACTTGTTTTTCCTCTGGGGGCATGTGGAAGGCGTCGTTGATGGTACGAGCCACGCCCACAGAGTCCCATGGATTTACCAACACAGCATGGTTCAAAACCAGCGCAGTACCGGTAAACTCTGAGAGAATCATAGGTGAATGGTTGTATTTCTGTGCAATGACAAACTCCAAGGATGTTGTGTTCATACCGTCTCTGACACTGGTGATGATGGCCAAATCTGCCACTCTAAGCAATGCTAAATACTCATCCTTGGCGATCCGTCTCTGGTAGTGCAATACCGGGGTCCAGTTCAAGTTACCATACTCAGAGTTGATATGGTTCACCAACTCGGTCACCTTACTTTCAACCTTGCCACTCTGGGAGTAACCTGGGCTGGACACTTGCACAAGCACCACTTTATCGTGCCATTGAGGGTACATTTGCAAGAACATATCAAATGCTTGTAATTTCTGCACCACACCACGTACTGTGTCCAATCTGTCTCTGCCGACAATGATTTTCCTGTCTGTGTAGATATCACGCAAGGCGTTAACTTTATCGGTGACGCCCGAGTTATCACCAAACAAGTCGTGTTCAATCTTTTTGGTGTCGATACCGATGGGCAACGTGTAGACATTGATCAGGGATCCGTAAGCGCTCACTTGATTTGCGGTCACCTCACACCCCAAAACACGGGCACAACACGATAAAAAGTGTCTTTGGAAGGGTTCCGATTGGAAGGCCACGGAGTCGGCACCAAGCATACCGTCCAACAACTGGGTTCTCTTCAGCAAACACCGAAAGTACTCTGAGGATGGGAACGGGGCATGAATGAAAAGACCGATAAAGGCATCGGGGAACTCCATACGCAACAATTGCGGTAAGAGCAAGAGATAGTAGTCGTGCACCCAAATGATATCGCCTGGTTTGTAAATTTGTTTGATTTTGTTGAAGTAGGCCTCGTTGAATCTAACGTAGTCGTACCAAGCGTCAGCCTCAGCCTTTCCGTTGTTTGGCTCTGCCTGGATATAGTGGAACAAGGGCCACAAGACGTTCTCAGCGTACCGGCGCCATCTCAGCTGGTCTCTACGCAAAAGCCACACTGGGTGGACGTTGTCCGATTTGGCCGCCTTGCGGATACGGACCTCAACATCGGCCCTGTCGTCCTCGTCCAAGTAAAGTGGGTCGTCCTTGATGTTCTCCGATGTGAGGTTGCGCGGCAGTGGTGCCACTCCCAGCAGCAGCAGCAGCAGCAGCAGCAGCAGTTGCTGGCTAGTGCCGGTTTTGTTAATCAACTCACCAGTCCAGGCTATCAAATGGGTCTCCCAGTCTGTGTGCTCTTGTAAGAAGAAGTGTGAAGAGTAAAGCGCAGAGTTACCACGAACAGGCTCAACGTCCCATTTCGTGCCTTCAGCACTATCACGGTAGATTTGTGCGGGCAACAGCGTCATCGCATTGATCACTCGCCCACTCAACTTCAACTTGCCCTTACCCTCAAAGTCCTTGGGGGATATCACCTTTCCATCCGACGGATACGCAAAGAGATCTTCAAGGTTAACCATCGCTGGTGTTGTACTTTTCGCAATCGGCATTTTGTTCGCAATTTACACAGCGGACCTCTTCGGAACGCGAGCAATCGTGATTTGGAAGCATTTCGTGGGGAAGTGGTGCGGAGCGTACGTGTGAGTGCTGCGACGTGAAGTGGAACAGAATGTGCTACAGCTACGGTGTTATACTTTTGGTCTAAGAGTTGAGTGGGTTTTTCCGGGGAGATGTTCCGACGAGCAAGACGAGTTAAGGCGTGGGTGTAGCGATAGGTTTTGTTGGGTAGTGGCCATAATGTGCGATTTGTGTGAGTGTAGTCATAGTGTATTGTAGTCATAATGTGTAGTGATATTAGGTTAACTCAGTAATTCTCTACATGCCCAAGAGTATGTATGTCAAGTATCTGCAAGTGATGGATTATTAACAGTAGACAACTACAAGTGATTGAATTATTAACAGTAGACAACTTCAAGTGATTGAATTATTAACTGTACAAACCAAACTAGTCAACAGTATACAACACAAAGTGATTGCTTATTAGCAGTACAAACCAAAGAGATGATTAAAGTGATTGCTTATTAGCAGTACAAACCAAAGAGATGATTAAAGTGATTGCTTATTAGCAGTACAAACCAAAGAGATGATTAAAGTGATTGCTTATTAGCAGTACAAACCAAAGAGATGATTAAAGTGATTGCTTATTAGCAGTACAAACCAAAGAGATGATTAAAGTGAATCAATACGTTTTAGAATCGCATGGCATAAGGAGGGTGAATATCTTACTCTAATTATCTACTGTGTCTAGCACTAATCTGTAAACAGCTGTTAAACATCTAATGTGAATGCGCAGCTAACAAAGTAGCTGTTGATTGGGGCGCCCACATTGCACTATGTCATCAGGTATATGCAATATCAAATATCTTATTGCCATCTTCAAGGATCAAATCAAGTCCGGTCTATTGGCCAGAAATGAATTGAGTTGGGTCTTTCTTACATGAACCATATCAGAATCGATCTTGGAGAAACCTTTAAGATTGCTTTGTGCCAGTCTACGTAGGTATTTAAGATCAATATGTTTATAGTTTTACAGAGTATTCACAAGTATCTACAATTAAACAGTGGACATTGAAATCTGGTTTACTGCGTTTTACAGTAACTTAATGTGATCATACTACCCTAATTTGAGGTTTCTCCATCATATTCAACTTAGGCAAAGGGAATGCGTAATTGATATACAGTATGTTATTTGGGCCACACAGGAAGACTTCAGAAGAGTCGATTGGGTAGTCAATGAGAATTCAAGCACACGTAGATGATGAGGTGGGACGGTAACTTGAAGGGAATTGTATATGAATTATGGGTTGCTACGTTTGTAAACTTGTTTAGAGGTTTTTAGTGCTCGGTGATGCTCGTTTCGCTTGTACTGTTGTCTGTTGTCTGTTGTACTGTTGTCTGTTGTCTGTTGTCTGTTGTACTGTTGTCTGTTGTACTGTTGTACTGTTGTACGCTTCTACGCTTCTACGCCTTGGCAGAAGGCCATGATGTTACACTTGTTGTCATAAATTATAACCTCGTATATTACATGCTATTCAACAGAACAGAATAAAAAATAAAAAAACACAACGATAGATCCAATAACCGGGAAGCTCTGGGAACGTAACCAGAGAGGAGTGAAAAGCCCTAAGGAAGGTTAAATTTAAGCTTGTTCGGACTTCTTGTAGTCTTCAAAAGCAGATAAAGCATCAGCAAAGTGAGATTCGAACAAAGCATCGTCAGCCAACAAAGCCAAGATGTCTTCATTGTCCAAGTCCAACATCATACCGGTGATCTTACCAGCAGCTTCAGGTTCTTGGGCTTGACCAGTAGCGACAATCTTTGGGTACAATTCTTCACCCAAGATTCTCTTTTGTTGGTCTTCTGGGACGTTAGCAATCAAGGCAGCCAAGTCCTTGGTTGGTCTCTTTGGAGGTTGACCTTGGATTGGAGCACCTTGAGGGCCGTTACCTTGCATACCTCTTGGGTAGTAGCCGCCTCTTTGTTGGCGCATGGCTTGACCTTGGAAGTCTGGGTAAGCTCCTGGTGGGATACCGTAGACTGGGACTGGTTGGCCGTTTGGACCTGGTCTTGGCCATTGTTCGCCTGGGTTACCTCTTCTCATCATCATTTGAGGGTTTGGAGGGAAAGGACCTTGACCACGGGCACCGTTAGGAGGGAAGAAGCCCTGTTGACCAAAGAACATTGGAGGCATAAATTGGCCTGGGATGCCACCGGTGGCAGCAGCATTTTGCATTCTCATTTGGTTACGGGCTTGGATTTGTTGAGACAATTGGGAGCGTCTAACATCCTTTCTTTGGGCGAGAGCAACGTACAAAGGCTTACCGTGGACCATTCTTTGGTTCATTTCAGTAATGGCCTTGGTTGCTTCTTCTGGGGCCGAGAAGCAAACGAAACCGAAACCCTTGGACTTACCGGTTTCATCAACCATAACCTTGGCGGAGGTGATGGTACCAAAAGGCTTGAATTCCTCTTCCAAGGCTTCGGAGTCAACTTCGTCATCCAAGTTCTTGATGAACAAGTTGACACCTTGGTACTTTGAGATCTTTTCCAAACGAGCGGTTTCGTACTTCTTCTTCAATTCTTCCATTCTTTCTCTCTTCTTTTGAGCACGGCCAACGTAAATCTTTTGGCCATTGACTTCAAAGTCGTTCAATTCTTCAACAGCTTTGACGGCGGCTTCGTGAGTTTCGTAGTTGACGAAACCGAAACCGCGGGACTTGCCTTCGCTGTCCTTTTCCAAGTAGACGGAGGTGATGGCGCCGAATGGGGTGAACAACTTTTTGAATTCCTCTTCAGAGAAGTCCAAGGCAATGTTCTTAACGTAAATGTTGGTGTAGTTAGCCTTCATTTCTTCAAACTTGGACTCACGGTCTTGCTTGGAGATGTGCTTACCAACGTAAACTTCCAAGTCGTTCAACAACATACCGTTGACATTGTCAACGGCGGCTTGGGCAGCTTCAGCGGTCTCGTAGTGGACGAAACCAAAGCACTTGGACATACCCATTTCGTCAACAGCAACCTTACAGGACAAAATCTTACCAAAGGCAGAAAATGTGTCGTGCAAGGCCTTGTTGTCGATTGCTGGGTGCAAGTTCTTGATGTAGATGTTACCGTCACCGTTTCTTCTCATGGATGGGTCTCTTTGGGACCACATGATACGGCAAGGGCGACCTTCAATCAAGGAGTAGTTCAACTCTTCCATGGCGCGTTCTCCATCCTCCAACTTGTGGAAGTTGACATAGGCGTAACCAAGAGACTTCTTGGAAACAGCGTCACGGCACACTCTAATACTGGAAACTTGCCCAATAGGAGAGAAAATCTCAAAAAGAGTGGCTTCGTTGATGTTGAGGTTCAATTCTCCAACATACAAGGAGGCAGAGCTGTCGGCAACACCGCTGCCGGATTCAGCAGTTTCTTCAGCAGAAGAAGCAGCAGCAACTTCTCCAGAAACTGGAGCAGTAGTGGTAGCAGCAGCAGAGGCTTCGACTGGGGTGTCGATAGCCAACTTTTCCAAGGATTCTTGGACTTGTTTGGTTTCAGCTGCAGACATGGTTTATATATATATTGTTTTTAAAAGTTTTTTCGATTTTTTTCTTCTTTTTTTTTTGATAAGCAAGTTATATTATGCTCTTTAGGTGGAGGTATCTAGTAGTTTGCTAGAAGATACGAATCCAGTGTTGTTTTATCAATAGTCAATTGATGGGAACCTTTGATGAATGTTGAGTTTCAAAAAGATAAAATTTTTTTTTTTTCCTGGCGCTCTTCTTAAAAAACCAGCGAGGGAACAAAAGGAAAATTTTTCAGTAATGCACTGCATAAAAGATCACGCACAGAGATGAGCGATGAGTGACAGTGGTTGACAGAAACGTGACTTGTGGTGGAGGGTGCTTGTAAGTGGTGGTGGAGGTTGCTTGTACATACAGATGATTGAGTATTGCTGGATCTCAACGGTTAATTGTATGACTGCTGACTACTGGTGATTTGATCTGAGTAATATGCACTCTGATCTGTTAGCTGAGTTTTGCGGAACAGTGCTCGATACCGTTGACTATGACGCTACAAGTGTAACAGCCTGACTATGCTGAAAGATCACTGTGACAGCTAGACCACTACAACAGCTACATGATCACTGCGACAGCTAGACCACTGCAACAGCTAGACCACTGCAACAGCTAGACCACTGCGACAGCTAGACCACTGCAACAGCTAGACCACTGCAACAGCTAGACCACTGCGACAGCTAGACCACTACAACAGCTACATGTTAATACTCAACGCGGTTGATACTATGCTCTCATTTCTATCCCCTATCTTTGAACCGTATCAACCTTATTGATTTTACATGACTATTTTTTCTTCATCGTCCTTTTATCCTTTCCTTCTAGATCTCCTCACATGTATCGGCCTATTCTCTCACATCACTCGACATCATGTCTCCTCTAATGCCTTTGCTCGTGGCCATTATCAGTTCGATGATTTCCTATCTCTCTTGCTTGTTGTTCATTTTCTACTCTTCCCTTTGTGTATTCTCTTAGTCTTGCCATTTCTCTCACTATACCATAGGTTGTCTTTATTTGTCTTCTTCATCCTGAAATAAATGTGATCCCTTTAATCATTGATCCCTTTGCTTTATCATTGATCTCTATGCTTTATCATTGATCCCTTTAATCATTGATCCCTTTGCTTTATCATTGATCTCTATGCTTTATCATTGATCCCTTTAATCATTGATCTCTTTGCTTTATCATTGATCTCTATGCTTTATCATTGATCCCTTTGCTTTATCATTGATCCATTTGCTTTATCATTGATCCCTTTGCTTTATCATTGATCCCTTTGCTTTATCATTGATCCCTTTGCTTTATCATTGATTATCATTGATAATTTTAGGTTCGTTTCTTTTATCCATAACAATATTGACCCCATTTATTGTTCTCATGATCTTTCAATTACAATAGACTTGCTACGCATTAAAGAATAGATCTATTGATAAATACAGTTTGAGATTCACTTGACATCACTAGTCACCACTAATTGCCTACTACAATATTCAATTGACTACTCCTATAAATTGAATAGGAAGTACTCAATTAACTACACTCAATTGATCACGTCAATTCTTAATTGGTATTTTATTAGTATTTTATTGGTAACACCCTAATTTGAATTCTATAGGTATCTCTCTAATTTGCCTACACTTTACATGGTACATTTAATTCACCAGCTTCAAACAAATCATCTCCAAATAGCGTTCTAGTTTCTGTGTTTAATCCTAATCTTGTGTAAGGTAATTTGTGTTACAAACTTCAGTCCTGCATTTCACTAGTTTTCTTTGATGAGTTCCATCTCCCAACTTCAGGAATGATTTGATTGATAGTTTTAAACAAATCTTTAGAGTTTCGCGAATAGCTCCCTAACTGAAACCAGTTGAAACTAATACATATATACATGATGAGACTAATCCATGAAAAATATAGAAATACATTACTGAAGAAACCAATACATTACTGAAATAAATAGAAACCAATACATTATTGAAATAAATAGAAACCAATATATGCTACATTGTATACAAATCGATATTAATATATTTATTACTGTCCAAGTATAATACACTACTTCTTACTCCCCTTGATTCTATTGTACATATCTGTAATCTTGCTGCTGTGAACCTTGGCAGGCCAGTACAACCCAGCGTACGACCATAAATGCTTCTGAAGCTTCTCTTTACCTTTTCCAACTTCTCCAATGTAATCTCCAATAACTAACAACTCCTTCTTGAGTGTTTTGGCCCATTCATGCTTTTCGTATCCCTGGTTACCACGGTGTAACGTCTTAAGTGACTTTGCAACGGGCTTCAATGTTTGCTTACAATGACTTTCATCCATGCTTTCGTACTCCAAGTCATCATACTCCTTCCCATGTGCTTGTAAATTATCTTCTTCTTGCTTCACAGCTGGCAGCTGTGTTTTGGACACAACACGCAGGACGGGGGCCTTCTTCTTGGGTGGTGCTCTTTTGTTATCCGTAGCCACCACACTCTTCTTGTTCTTCCCATTCATGGTAGGAGCGGGGGATTCAGTCTTCGGTTTACGCACCACCTTCCTCTTAGGTTGCACCATGGTTTCCTGGGCTTCTTCATTCAAAAGGGAAAATAAATAGTCAACTCTTCTACCCAAGTGCACAGACCCGGGCACCTTCTTTGGAGCTCCCTTCTCTTCCTTCACATTCTGGCCAGGTCCACTAGGGTTCTCCAAGAATAACTTGTTCTGCAATCCCAATACTGGATCGTCACGGATTTGCACCCATGAACCATACCCAAACTTATACACACCAACAAGTAGCATGGCGTCATCTCTAGCATTCCATTCGCATGACCACGCAGTTACCAGCTTAGGCATCCGTGGCAATTCAAAAGAAACAGGTTTATCCTTAGGTATAATACTTTCTAAAAGCCTCATGTCAAGTGGACGTGTAAGAACAAGTTCGGCATTGATATTCTTCACACCTTGGTATTCGAATAAAACAGCCTTCTTTTCCTTCTTCTTTGCCAACCACAATGCAGTAGACCCTCCCGCATCTGGACCACCCTTGTTTTCCAATGCCTTTCTCTCCAACTCCGCCAAAGCCTTGGAACGGCGAGCCTCCTCTTCCTTCACTAAATTCTTCGAAATACTGATAATCTCATTGTATGCGTGTTTGATCAAAACTGGATTCTTATTGGTGATGCTACCTTCTTCAACAAGCTGTTCCCATTTCCCAGATAAATCACCCAACTTAAGAATAGAACGGTAGATTCCTCTAACTTCTTTTTCTGAAAGCTGATAGTCACTGGATGCATTACGTCTATTGCGGCCACCCTTTCTGGAGCTTTCACCATCTTCAAATTCATCTTCACTTGGATTGCCTGAAGCCGTAGCTGAATCACCGCCATTCTCCATCTTACGGACAGCCGCCTTACGACGCGAGTGCATCGAAATTTGCTCTTGCAAGTAAATCTCATCTGCTCTCTTCTTCTCTTCATCCTTCAATTTGGCTAATTCTTCTTGTGGGATGATGTCATCCCATTCCACATCGGCCTTGTAATCTGTCACTTCAAATTGCTTCAAGAACTCTTCAGAACCCAAATTCGATTCTCCCAAGTCAGGCGTGGTGACATGGTCTTCTGCATGACTCAAAACATCATCCAAGTTCAAATCCTCCAACTTCTTTTGGTTATCGTTCGCTTTGAACATATTACCAGCACCAAACTTCAAAATCTGACTCAATTCGTTGGTCAGAGGGTCGGACTTGAGCTTTGCATTTTGATCAGTGATACCAAGTGAGATAATTGCGTATTCCAAAATCATCTTTTTACGTGCTCTCTCCAAAATTTGCTCTTCAACAGTGTCCTTACTGACAAATCTATACACCAGGACGTGGTTCTTTTGACCAATTCTATGGGCACGAGCCATGGCTTGTAAATCGGCTTGAGGGTTCCAGTCAGAATCAAAGATGATAACAGTGTCTGCAGTCATCAAGTTAATACCCAAACCACCAGCTCTTGTTGAAAGCAAGAAGGCGAAATCTTTCAGGTCAGGTGCGTTGAAGTGATCAATAGAAATTCTTCTTTGGGACGAGGGAATACCACCATCCAATCTTTGGAACTGGTACCCTTTGATGGACATGTAGTCACCCAATATATCAAGCATGCGCACCATCTGCGAGAAAATCAACACTCTGTGGCCTTCCTTCTTCAAACGAGTAAGAAGTTGTTCGAACAACACCATTTTACCAGAAGACATGATCATACCTCTCAATACGGACTCTCTGGATTGGGAGCCGGCCTTGGATAAAACACGACTTTCCGCCCCGTCAAACAAGTATGGGTGGTTTGATGCCTTTTTCAATTCACTCATAACGTTTAGTAACGAGATCTGAAATCCTTTATTTCCGGCATTCAAAGCGGTGTAGTTCTTGGTGATGATGTTTTTGTAGTATTCAGTTTGAATATCAGACAACTCGACTCTTAAGATACGTTCAGTCTTGGATGGTAACGATTTCTCAACATCCTTCTTAAGACGTCTTAAAATGAATGGTTGAATCTTTTTCTGCAAATCCTTGATATACTGTTCTTGAACATTGTCAGTTCTTTCAAAATCGATTTCTTGATCAATGTTGAACTTACCAGGCATCAAAAAGTTACACAACGCAGCCAATTCCTTGATATTGTTTTGTAAAGGAGTACCAGTTATAAGCAATCTGTTGCTAACTTTGAACAGTTTTAAGGATTCATACAAAGACGACTCTGCGTTTTTCAATCTGTGGGCTTCATCAACAGCCAAAAATTGCCACTTGATGGAGCCCAATTCAGCTCTATCCTTCAAGATGTATTCATAAGTTGTCAAGATGATATTGAATTTTGGTTTAGCGTTAGCATTGTACCATTCGTATTTTCTTATGTTCTTTCTAGCTTCGGTGTTACCCAAATAGTAGACACAATTGACGTCAGGGGCCCATTTTTCAAAAGTTTCTTGCCATGCTGGGATTGTGGACAAAGGTACAACGACCAAATGAGGGCCATTTTGTCTTCTTGCGTAGATCAACCATGACAAAAAGGCCACGGTTTGGACTGTTTTACCCAAACCCATTTCATCTGCCAAGATACCATTTTCGTTACGAGACCAAAGGAACGCCATCCAGTTCAAACCGGTCAATTGGAAATCTCTCAACTCACCGTTTTTGATAAAGACGGGTTGTTTGACTAACTTTTCGAATCTTGGTCTACCAGTGGATGGGTAGTTTGCACTCAAGTTTGGTAAGATTTTCAGTTTGAGGCGAGCCTGGAAACGCGACACCTGTTCTGGGGCTATTTTAGCGATTTCCTCTGCATCTTCCCAGGAACACTCGTCATAGTACAATCTTCTCCATTTACAATAGTATTGTAATTTGGAGGTGCCGTCTTCATTTTCTATTCTTTCACTGTCCACGATTCTTTCAACGTGGGTGTATTCTTCCTGTTCGTCGCGTCTTCTTTCGCGTTCTATGTCCATTGTTTCGATGTCCTCCTTTGTAGTCAAAGGGTCGTTTCTAATTTCTTGATCAATTGTGATGAATTGTTTGATGTAGTTGTCGACCCTTCTAAAACCCTTTGTTGATTTCAAGGTTGACCAAGATTCCCATGTGTTGTGTAAGTGGGAGGCGTTAGTCCACTTGATTTTGAAGTCGTAGTCGATTTTAGCGTCGCCGGTAGGTTCTGTGATATTTTCGTTAAGTCTATGGTCCAAAACAATATCTATGCCCACTTGCTGTTCTGCTGGGGCATCTGCAGCTTGTTGGTAGTAGTAGTAATCATTGCTATCTTCAAACTCGTCTGCACTTTCAAGCAAGTCGTCATCGTTATCTTCTATAGCATAATTTACCAGGCGGTTATTTCTCGAGGAGAATCTCAACTCCAAGGGCTCCGAAGAATGCTTCACTTTCTTTGTTTTTTTAGAAGAAAAGGATTTCTTGGGCTTCTTTTTTGAAGAGCCCATAAAGTCGTCGTCGTCATCGTCGTAACCTTCAACGTCTTCTTCCTCTTCTTCTTCTTCATCCTCGTCGTACTCGTCGTACTCAGCTTTCTTTTTCCGCCTTTTCACTGCTGGGGCAGAGTCCTCATCGTCCGAGTCTTCGCTGTCAACAACGGAAGCAACGCGTCTTTCCCTATGCAGCCTTCTCAACCCGTACAACTCGGGATTCTGTGCAGCTTCCTCAGGTATAAACTGCTTAGCCATCTCTTCTGGTTATAATATTGAAAAATTGCAATATGCTTTCAAAAAGAAAAAAAACCTTCACCTAGATGTTTACCAAAACTGGTTCTCTCAAAACTATCAAACGTGTCCCAAACTGTTTTCCAAAAATCTCCTCTATAACCTGTTCCAAATCCTGTTTCAAAACTTTTGAAAACTTGTAAACTGGTAAACTAGTGATAAACTATAGATTAAGCTTGTTATGATTGTTATTGATAGTGTTGTTCACCAATATAATGCAATCAACTACTAAATGAAGTGAACCTGTAGGTGAAAGTAAGCAGATGTGTAGCCTTTTGATTGATTCAGGATCCAAGTACTCTATTACAAGTGTGTTGGGCGCCGTAGTCAAAGAAAACAAAAAGTAGTTATGGGAAAAATTTTACACTGGCGAAAATGAACCGACGACAATTTTTTGATCAACAGGAGTTTCGAGTGACCTTAACAAACCAAGGGAGGAATAAAAAACGCTACGTGTGATTTCGGATAATTCATGTATTGACTAAATCTGAAAGTAGAAGAATAGCTTGAAGAAATCGAAGCCTGGAACTGAAGAACTGAAGAAGTGGTAACTGAATACCTGGGGAATAACTGGGGGCGTAAGAACTAGGGACTGGAGAACTGGAGAATTGGAAATTGAAGGGAAGAACTGAGAGTGCATCAAAATATCCACACACCAGACACAAGCAGCAATTTGCAGCCAAACGCTATGCTCATTTATGATAGTAACTACCAAGCTACCAGCATTAATTTGCATGTTCATGTCCATGTGTTTGATTGTAGAACCGTAGATAAACCAAAAAAAACCAAAAATTTGCAGCCATTTCAAAGCAGCATCCAACCCCAATCTGATGGACAAAGGTTCTCACGAACGATTACCCGCAAACCTGTGGTATGAGATTGGGGGTCGGCTTAACGATGTTGTGAATGTTCAAGTGGGAATGTTTATAAACCTCCCAGTCTATAAACCATAGTTTATGCCTTCTACATGACACTTTTCAGTACATTCACAACACTGTGTCATTCCCCATGGTGACAGGCATCAACACACCTAGGACTTAGATGAGCTAAGCAGTAGGTGTCAAAATCAAACATACCTTTTCGCAACATATATTGAGAAGCGACTGTTATCAGATGCGATAGATAAGCGTATCATTCATCGCAAAACCCATCTCTGCACTTTGGGGGTTTGTTAAAAAGAAAAAGTTCTTTGATGTTATTTTTGGTGCCCCTGAGCTCGCAAACATTATTGGTTCGCCCAAAGTTGGTAGGCGCACGCTTCATATTTGTTTTTTTTTTTGTTGTTGTCGTGGTTGTTCTTGTATTCACGTGATGAGATTACATTAGGGTATACCACCAATATAAAGGGGTCATAAACTCTAGAAACCTTCCGTGACCACCTAACGAATCTTGAGTGACTGTTGACATCATTTCTAAAGCTAAAAACTTTAACTGTCAATAAAAAAAAAGACAACCAATCAAAACACATGCTTACTCATGTGCCCACATTTACTGTTACTTTTGGGGAATTGACGTAAATCAGGGCACTAACAAAACATCGCGAAACGTTACACAAAGAAAATCTTTGTGAAAAAAAAATTCTACGATGCATTTTCCGAGAACAACACACACTTTGACTACTTGACCAGAATGAGTTCTAAGAACAAGAAAGATAACAGTTCTTCTTCGTCGAAGAACACTAGAATTGCTATTGTTTCCACCGACAGATGCAAGCCTAAGAAGTGTAAGCAAGAATGTCGTAAGGGATGTCCTGTTGTGAAGACTGGTAAGTTGTGTATTGAAGTTACACCAGCTTCCAAAATTGCCTTCATTTCCGAAACCTTGTGTATTGGTTGTGGTATTTGTGTTAAGAAGTGTCCATTCGATGCTATTAACATTATCAATTTGCCAACCAATTTGGAGAACGAGACCACCCACAGATACTCTGCTAACTCGTTCAAGTTGCACAGGTTGCCAACCCCAAGACCTGGCCAAGTGTTGGGTTTGGTCGGTACCAACGGTATTGGTAAGTCTACTGCCTTGAAAATCTTGTCCGGTAAGCAAAAGCCAAACTTGGGTAGATATGATGACCCTCCTGACTGGGAAGACATCTTGAAGCATTTTAGAGGTTCCGAATTGCAAAACTACTTCACCAAGGTTTTGGAAGACAACATCAAGGCCATTATCAAGCCCCAGTATGTCGATAATATCCCAAGAGCCTTGGCCAAGGCTCCAGTCAAGGAAGTTGGGGCCATCTTGAAGCAAAAGTGTGAAAGAGAACTGGACTTCAAGTATATCCTCAAGGTTTTGGAATTGGAACACGTGATGAACAGAGAAGTTGCTGCCTTGTCTGGTGGTGAGTTGCAAAGATTTGCCCTTGGTATGACCTGTGTTCAGGCTGCCAACGTTTATATGTTTGATGAGCCATCTTCTTACTTGGATGTTAAGCAAAGATTGAGAGCTGCCGAAGTTATCAGATCTTTGTTGGATGCCACCACCTACATCATTTGTGTTGAGCACGATTTGTCTGTTTTGGATTATTTGTCTGACTTCATTTGTATTTTGTACGGTGCTCCTTCTATCTATGGTGTGGTTACCTTGCCATCCTCTGTTAGAGAAGGTATCAATATTTTCTTGGATGGTCACATTCCAACTGAAAATATGAGATTTAGAACTGAATCTTTGCAATTTAGATTGGCTGATGCTGCTGATGGGTTGATTTTGGACAAGAGCAATGCCATGGCTTACCCAAGCATGCACAAGACTCAAGGTGATTTCCATTTGAAGGTTGAAGATGGTGACTTCACCAACTCTGAAATCTTGGTTATGATGGGTGAAAACGGTACTGGTAAAACCACCTTTTGTAAGTTGCTCGCTGGTGCCATTGCCCCAGACAATGGCCAGCAAATTCCAAAGTTGAATGTTTCCATGAAGCCACAAAAGATTGCTCCAAAGTTCCCAGGTACCGTGAGACAGTTGTTCTTCAAGAAGATCAGAGCCTCCTTCTTGCACCCACAATTCCAGACCGATGTCGTCAAGCCATTGAAGATTGACGACATTATCGACAATGAGGTGCAAACCTTGTCTGGTGGTGAATTGCAAAGAGTTGCTATTGTTTTGGCCTTGGGTATGCCTGCTGATATCTACTTGATTGATGAGCCATCTGCCTACTTGGATTCCGAACAACGTATTATCTGTTCCAAGGTTATCAGAAGATTTATCTTGCACTCAAAGAAGACCGCCTTTATTGTCGAGCACGATTTCATCATGGCCACCTACTTGGCAGACAGAGTCATTGTCTTTGAAGGTCAACCATCTCGTGACGCCGTCGCTAAGACTCCAGAGTCCTTGTTGACCGGTTGTAACAGATTCTTAAAGAACTTGAACGTTACTTTCAGAAGAGATCCAAACTCCTTCAGACCAAGAATCAACAAGTTGGACTCCCAAATGGACAAGGAACAAAAGTCCAATGGTAACTACTTCTTCTTGGACAACACCGAGTTGTAAGGTTGTCGCAATTGTTCCTACCCCCCTGTACATTAGTTTTTCATTTGCATTGTCTTGGAGGGTCTTTGAGTATGACGTTCCGTAATGTTGGTAATATATGGCTTTTGAAGTTTGGGTTTAATTTATAGACAATAATCCTATTACCGTTTATAGTCAATTCATTGGGCTTCTTCTATGCTGTAGTTTTGTATGATATACCCATTTAATACCATCATAATCTATATACCATATAATACCGTATCATTCATATACCACCATATCATTCATATAACACCATATCATTCATATAATACCGTATCATTCATATAATACCGTATCATCCATATAATACCATATCATTCATATAATACCGTATCATCCATATAATACCATATCATTCATATAATACCATATCATTCATATAATACCATATCATTCATATAATCCCCATATACATAACCCACAGGTTCTCGTTTACTGATGAGATGAGAACGACTCTCCCTTTTTGGTAGCGCCACATTGATATATTTCCAGATTGAAATGACACGTTAATTTTTTCAACATTACCAAATGGAACAGAAGAAGGTTGAGGTGCCCATTGCACAGCAAAGATCACCTATTGCGGCAGCTATTGCCAACTTTGCTAAGGACAACAAGATATTGAAGGAAAGAACTGGGTTGTTCAACAACACTACTGACATTCAATTTTTCCGTTTCAAGAGATTTGTACGTGCTGTGACCAGTGAGGAGTATAAGAAGAAGCAGGTGAACCCAAAGAACGGTTTACCGCCTATTGCGGATGAGATGGAGGCTCTGAGAGCGTTTATCATGTTGATCCAGAATCAAATGCTTGTACCTGTTGAGAAGTTACATTATGATGAGATCAAGGCCGTGAGGGGATGGAAGCCAAACAAGACCAAGCCAACCTTGAAGAGATCCGAGAGAGCTGTGTTGGAGCCAGATGTATACTATGCTTGGACGTACACCAAGCCAAACCCTTTTATCTTACTCTACAGTTTGGGTGCTATTGTTGGTATTTTTGCAATCATCTTGTTCCCATTATGGCCAAACTTTATGAAGTTGGGTGTCTGGTACTTATCCATGGCAATGTTGGGTCTTATCGGTGTATTCTTTGGTATTGCTATCGTTAGGTTGATTATCTACCTTATAACTGTTGTTGCTTTACCAAAGGCTTTCTGGTTGTTCCCTAACTTGTTTGAAGACTGTGGGGTTATAGAATCCTTCCAACCATTGTACGGTTGGGACGAACCAAAGAAATCAAAGAAGAAGGGTAAGAAGTCAAAGGCTGCTCCTGTTGAGGCTGCCAAAACTGCTACAGAGGCTGTTTCAACCGGTGCATCTACAAACACATCCTCCGCTACAAAGCGCAGAGTCATCTTGGAAGACGTTGATGAGTAATTTTGTAACAATATAGTATCAAGCCTAGTGTGATTTCATTGTAGATTACCTTCTTCGTTAATAGTTGGCTTCGCGTTTCCTTAGAATTCCTACTCAATAGCTTTCCTTAGAATTCCTACGCAATAACTTTCCTTAGAATTCCTACGCAATAGCTTTCCTTAGAATTCCTACGCAATAGCTTTCCTTAGAATTCCTACGCAATAGCTTTCCTTAGAATTCCTACGCAATAGCTTTCCTTAGAATTCCTACGCAATAGCTTTCCTTAGAATTCCTACGCAATAGCTTTCCTTAGAATTCCTACGCAATAGCTTTCCTTAGAATTCCTACGCAATAGCTTTCGCTTCGCAATAGCTTTGGTCGTTTTTTTTCTCCGGTCTATAGAACTCCATGTGGAAAGTTATGTCTAAGTCATTTAATAGCTCAACACTCATATACAACACCCGATTTTAATGAAATACAACGCAAACCGCAACTGTAGCGTGTGAACCTCTCAAAAGTACATTCCCCGGAATTTGAACAATATTCGTGACTCGCACTACAAGATAAAAAAAAAGACTCACACAGATGATTAACGACCTTTCGTTCAACCAGGATAGCTCGAGTATAACGATCTCCACCGAGAAATGGCATAAGATGTTCAACTGCGAGCCATTTGGGGAGTTCTATGCGTCTGGTGTGAATAATCTGCGGCGTTCTATATCGCGTAGTGTTGATGCCCGAGGCGCTGAAGCGGAGGACCAAGGAGTTAGTGCACAGCAAATTCTGCCACAGAGACTGCGTCACAATCTGGCACTGAACCTGCAATTCATGCAGTTTGGAGGGCAGACTGATTCTGCTGTCGAGCCGAGTCCGACGTCGTATGTGCGGATGCTCTTTTCCACATCCCTCGTGATCATTGTACCCCAGAGCGCCAGCACAGTTGGCGACCGGCTTTTGAAGATATACAATTCCAAGCAGAAGCTGAAGATCTGCGACTTGACGTTCCCCTCGCATATCCAGGATCTCCGGCTCAATAGAAAACGGTTGGTTGTGTTTTTGAAAGGTGGGCAAATTTACATTTACGACTTGGGGTGCGTGCGTTTGATCAAGACGTTAGAGATTAACACGAATGCACACGGGTTTGTTGGAGATTTGAGTGCTGACGACAACTCGTACTTGGTGTTACCCGTGGGTGTCATTAGCGAAAAGACTGACTTGTTCAATGAAACTATGCCGTCTCCTCCGCCGAGCGATTCTGTGATCAGAGCCAGTTCCTTACACCTGCTTATTGAGTGGACGCAAAAGTCCAAGTTTTCAAAGCGCAAAAGGGCAAGTCACTGCATCACTTTGGACGACTTGAAGAAGGATGGTGACGGCTGGGTGTTGGTGTATGACACTATAGACTTAAAAGCCAAGCTTATCTTTAAAGCGCACGATTCTGCGATTGCGAGAATCAAGATTGCGGGGCACGATCCGTCCATCGCAACTGCTTCTGTGAAGGGCACAATTATCCGTGTGTTCAACGTTGTTGACTTGAAGTTGGTGCTGGTAACCAATTTAAGACGGGGACACAACTCTGCTCATATCAATGCCTTGAGTTTCAATGCAGAACGTACAATTTTGGGGTGTGGGTCTGGGAGCAACACTATCCATCTCTTCAAGTTGAGTGCAGGAGTACAAGAGGAAGAGTATCTGAATGATACCGATACAGACGGACACGAATCCGACACCAATAGCAGGAACTCACAGGATTTGAATGAAAACTTGAGTAATCTATTGGTGACGTCCACGGCAGAAACACTTGAGGAATCACAAACCCACGACGAATCTACAGGTTTCTTCAAGTTTGGTTTCAAAACCACAAAGTTGATCAACAACAACTACACCAAGTTGTTCATCAAAAAGCTCCCGTACAAGGATTACTTTGAGAACTTGATTTGGGAGCCTCCAAGAAGGTCGTTTGCCTATATCAAGTTGCCCGAGTATACGCCGCAAGTAGACAAGGGTGAACACAACCGTGTCGAAATAGGGTTCAATAACCAGTTGGTGTTGGTGGCTTCCTATCAAACAGGAATATTCTACCAGTACCAGCTTCCCAAAACTGACGCACACCCTATATCGGAACATGATGAAGATGGCAGAGAGGAATGCAGTTTGGTCAATCAGTATTCGCTAATATGATTGTTCTCTCTCAGATCAATAACCTGTTGAGAGAATATAGCATTTCATCACCTACAATTATGAACTCATCACGTTGATCATTGTATAGATTAATAGAAGTATGGTATTTGGATTTGAGAAGCTCTAAATCGTAGTCACCTCATTTGGTTATTGGTTGTTGGTTCATAGTGAACCGACTTTAGATAAGTTGATCTACAAACTGGTTATTCAGAGTAATACGATTGTATTGATACAATTATTGCTCTTATTATACTAGAAAACGTGACCCAAGTAGTAAAATCACATCGGTTAGTCCATTGCATGTCTAGGTTTCGTTGGTACATTTACAATTGTTCATTACATCGCACAGACTTACCAGTAGTTACAATGCTATGCTTTAGATATTAGTTCAGCAGTGTATAACCATCTGTTGAACACTACTAGACTTTGTTACTGAATTGGTACCTTTTGATACTTTTGATACTTTTGATACTTTTGATACTTTTGGTACATTTGATACTTTTGATACTTTTGGCACCGACTTTTGTTGCGAACTTTGTTACTGTGACGTTTTAGTTCCTCGATCTCGGAAGCACCGATGCCCGTTGAGTGGGGTCGTGCGAAATATCACAAGAAAGAAAAAAAACTTACCGTGGAAATTTCAGCTTGCCAAAATTTATACCATAATTGAATACAATTGTTCCTTGTCTCCACACAAATGGTATAAGGGGTAAATTACAGCAAAAAAAATATATATAAGCTAAATTCCCCAAACTTCAGATATGTTGCGGTATAATACTAAATTGGTAACCCAGAGTACACGCAGTTTTATTAGAATGTCATCGACCTCAGCAGCCCACAGCGAAGCTGTTGTACAGTTTCAAAACAAGGATAACGCTCGTTTGATCTTATTAAACCGTGTGAAGAAGTTGAACTCGTTGAACCTTGAGATGGTGAAATTGATATTACCACGTATGGTTGAGTATTCCAAGAGCACCTCCACCAACATGGTGATTTTGGGCTCCAACTCACCAAAGGCTCTTTGTGCCGGTGGTGATGTTGCCGAGTGCGCAAGGCAAATCAAGAACAGCAACATAAGCTATGCCTGTGAGTTCTTTCAGCACGAATACAACTTGAACTACTTGATTGCTACCTACAACAAGCCTTATGTTGCATTGATGGATGGTATCACTATGGGTGGTGGTGTTGGTTTGTCCATCCACACACCCTTCCGTGTGGTGACTGAAAAGACTAGATTGGCCATGCCTGAAATGGATATTGGTTTCTTTCCAGACGTTGGTACTACCTTTTTCTTGCCAAGATTGGATGACAAAATCGGTTACTACTACGCACTTACCGGTGAAGTCTTGACCGGTATCGAAGCTTATATGGCTGGTTTCGGTACCCACTATGTCTCCCTGGACAAGTTGCCTCAATTGGTCAACAGATTGTCAAACTTGCACCATCCTGTAATCAACAACACAAAAACAGTCTCGGCCGAGGTCATCTTCAACTCGGCTGAGTACTTTGCCCAAGTTAGTGAAGTTATCGAGGAATTTGCTGATAACAAGTTGCCTGAAACTTACAAACCAAGATTCAGCGCCCAAGAACTTCGCGTCATCAACAATGCTTTCTCCCAACTGTCTGTTGAGGAAATCTTCAACTACTTGCACAGAGACGGCTCCAAGTTTGCTGCAGAACTCTCTGAAAAAATGGCAAAGAAACCATTGACCTCTTTGAGACTCGGCTTTGAGTTGTTGAACATTGGTGCTAAAAACTCCATCAAAAAGCAATTGGAACTCGAAATGATCGCCTCCACTAACGTGATGGCTTTCCCAGTGGAAAAAAATGACTTTGTCTTGGGTGTCTCCCACAAGTTGATCGATAAGATAAAGGAGCCTTTCTTCCCTAAATGGAACAATGACCAAGCTACTGATGACTTTGTCAAGAAGATTGTTAACAAGTCGGATGCTACAAACAAAAACTTGTCCAACCCATTGCTCAACGAGTACTTTGGTGTCGACTACAAGGAGTACCCATACAACATGGGTTTGCCAAACAACAAGGAAATCGCGGCATTCATTACAGGTACCGATGGCTCCAACAGATCGTACTTGCCTACTCCAAAGGAAGTGGTTAAGCACTTTGTGAAGAAGACAAATGGCAAGGTCGGTGTCGAGGAGAAGGTTAGAGCGGTGTTGGAATTACACGGTGAAGCCTCCAAGTACGACAACAAGTATGTCTCTTGGAAGAACGAATTGTAAATAGGATCTATAAAGATGATATTATACCAACTGTAGTCTACTTTATGTGGAAACCTACGCATAGGCCCTTACATATGCATTTTACGCAAAGGCTTTCACTCACGCCTTTCATGTTCACTTACGCATAGGCTTTTATGTTCAAACATTCTGGAGTTTTTAGGAGTTTTCTTTAATATATAATACATACCAATAGGTTTACTTGAACTTTTCCAAGATCATGTCTTCACCCAATTCTTCGTAATCGGCTTTTGTAACAAACCAATTCTCCAAGGCGATATTAGACAGAGTAGAGGTTTCTTCTTCTCCTGAGTCATCATTCAACATATTGGCCAAGTTGCAAGCACCCAACCAACCACCAAACTGTCTCTCCCAAGTCTCATTTGCATCGCTCTGGATCGGTATTGGACTGATGGAATAAGAACTATAAGTGTAGTTTGGGAAGTATTTTGGTGTCAAAATTCTCAAATCGTTTAAGATGTGATCAGGCAACCCATTCACTAACGACAGACCACCGGTGATCAAAACATTTGATAACAATCCTTTGAATACTTCATTAAATCTAGCAAATGTGTTTTGGTGGTGGTGCATTTGCTGTGAATTGTTTGGCAATAACTGCAGTTCCAAGTTCTTCAAGGAAGCGAAAACCAAGTTGGTAAGACCCAAAGATGAAGGTTTGTCTATGGATTGTTCTGGAATGGTAACATTGTCCAATTTGACCAAGTTTGGTTGGAACAAGGTCTCCACATATTGGTTCAGTTGTAAGTTATTCTGTAAAGATATGTGACTTTTGTTTGGCAATTGGAAAGATTGTATTTGGTAATTCAAGGCCAAATTCTTGTACTCTTGTAAAGAGTTGTGTGAGATATAGTAATTTTTGAACGATTCACTACCATTCAGATACGAAGATGGCAACAACAAATCAATACTGCTAACTTTCAGTTGTAACAGGGCAAGAAGATGTAAGTTGAGAAAGTCACCCAGGTACTTGGAGTGTAACAGGGCCTTGCTCTGAATAATACCATCCAAAATTGGTGTAACACTAGTCACTGCTGAACCAATGTCTATCACCAACCCCGTTGAACGACCAGCTCTGAATAATTGTGTTAAGGGAGTCTTTACTAAAGAAAATACTGGTACTTCAAACTGTTCAAAAGCAATCTGACAGGCTGATGTCTTGTTCTTGGCTGTATTCCAGCTTTGCTCGGTCAACACTAACGGATACTCTTTCAGCTCAACAGAATTGTTGTTGTCAAGATGATCATAAACATATTGCCAGTTGTGAACAATTTTATCAAAATCGTAAACCAATCCATTGTCCATCAATGTCATAACCTCATTCTCTGGGTGCGCTGCTATTTCGTCGTTCCCTACAACTGCCTTGTTGTTACTCGATGCTCCAATCAGATAGTTGGTGCTGAACACTAAGGATGGTAAGTCCTCAACTGCAAAACCAGCCTTGGTCGTATGCGAGCCGTTATCTATAACAACTGCAGGTGATGTGTATCCCATTTTGACTCCTTCTATGAACAGGTTTTGTTGTGTTTTTTTTTTTTTGGATTTTTGGATTTTGAGTTTGGATTTTTTTGACTTTTCGCTTCAACACTTTTCACACTGTAGAAATTGTATGGCATATCCATCAGGAAGAGGATGTTGAAGATATGAAAAATCTTTATAGGATATTTCCTACTTGATGACTGTGATAATCTGCGACATTATACAGCGATTGCGCTGGTAGTTAGGTTGATTATTCTTATCACGTGACCCAAGTAACATGTCCAGAGATTCTGCTTGCGAGTTTCTGACTTAAATAGTGGTAATTTCTGTTGCTGGTGGTTCCAAGCTTGGACCAAAGATTAAAACTGTAAAACTGTTCAAATAAGATATACGGATATTCTGTCTGTCCTTGAAGAACATTCACATCGATAATAGAAAAATGGAAGCTTGTTCATGTATCGAAGGCTATTCTTTGAAGTCCATAATATAAGAACCAGTGAATATAATCTACTCTAACATATTAAAGTGGATAAGAAAGTTAGAACTGCTTTTGTTTATGATTCAGTTTTAGCAGTTCAAAATATACTCGGCTATACCCCTCAAGCTTAGATTCCCCAACTGTGTTCTAACAAATATCAGGTTTTAAGAAAAGTCGAAGAAATGAATTGTTTGATATTTAAAAAGATGTAAATGGTTTCTACAAAAGAAACTATTCTTTCAAAAGGATAACAATATATTCTTCACATCAGGTACAATAATTTTTGACTGTTACGCTTTGTACAATAGACTAGAAATTGACTTTTCTTAAGTTCATTCAAAGTTTTGCTACTAGTAGGATCATAAGAATATGAAAAGGTCCCTTGGCCCAGTTGGTTAAGGCGTGGTGCTAATAACGCCAAGATCAGCAGTTCGATCCTGCTAGGGACCATTTCTCAATGGGCGTGTGGCGTAGTTGGTAGCGCGTACCCTTAGCATGGGTAAGGTCTCGGGTTCGATTCCTGACTCGTCCACTTTTTTTATTTGTTAGTTAGTATTGATACTAGAAAAAGAAATAAATCTATAATTTTTGAAACTTTAATTGAAATCAACCCACTCAAACTTTCGTTTAAATATACCGATTGATCTTAATAAAAACGGGCCACAAATTAATGATAAATTGTGTGATGAACTAGCACTTAGGTGGTGTTGGGTGTGTTGTTGGTACTCAAAAGTTTAAACCTAGATACACAACTATTGGTTTCTCTGAGTCAGATAACACATAATTCGGGCTTCATTATTTCTTCGTGGTTGATAATGTAAAATTTTCAAATGGCAGCTTATGCATGTTTCTTCAAGAAAGTCAACAGACATTAATTGATTGTTAGCTGTTAAAATCTGATCTTGAAAAAAATAACCTAGTGAAGAATCCGGACACTAGACTACAAAGATTCAACCTGAGTCCAGAAACTTCAAGAAAAATGTAAGGCTAGTACGTTAGCTTTTATTTTTGTGAGCATCTAGTTTTGTAATCAGTGTTTGGAGGTATGCCGTAATAGTAAATTAATGAATCTTACGATTGAATGGAAATGTACACAGTCATAAATAAAACTAACATAAATAGTGGAAAGGATAACTATTTTAGAGACAAGTATTCTCTACTTTCTCAAACATGGATCTTACGTATAAATTGAAGCCCAAGCCTAGAAAATTCACTAAGGTTTATATATTTGTTTCATGTGCAACAGTTATTCTTGGCTGTTGGATCAAGTTCAACCATCTTGATGAAGTAATTACGGGATTCCTTAAAACTCAAACTCCAGAAGTTCTTGGAAAAATCAGAGAATACAGAGATTTACATTTATTGGAAAAGCTTGCCCCTTCAGAACATGAAGTTGTTAAACCAACGTGGATACCTGGGCCAGGATCATTTGGAACATCCTTGATGGCTTTAAATGACGAAGATGGAATTTCAGTACCATCTTGCCTTGATGGGGATTTTAAAGATGGAGATTCCACGTGTTGGATCCCAACAGTAGCATCCATGGTGACGAGTATATTTAAATTTGGTGGTTCTTTCAAAGGAGAGGATCATCATAACTCTCCTCTGGATGAATTAATCTACTACATTAACAGAGGGCATCCAAATCGTACCCAGGTTTGGGAGGAAATGAGAAACCAAGGATCATCGCTAATAGATATTTTGAGTATTCATCCTAGTTTAAAAAGTCAATACCCAGAACTCCCTATGGATTTGATTTTCTGGTCCAGTCCATTTGGAGACCACTTTTCTGCACTGATGAAAAATGATACTATCTTGGATTTAACCAAGCGTATTATCAATACTGTTCCCGGTGAAGCTGAAAGTGAATATGGCCCGATCGCGAAGAAGAAATTGAGCTTTTTCGATATCAAATGGGTCACTTATACATTCCGTAGGCATATGGAAGCATCAGATAGTTTTGATGCGAAAACAACTTACAAACTGGTGTCTGACAACGAACACATCAAGTCTTTTTTCGATTCTAATCCTTCCTCAAAATACTGCTGGGATTTTACTGTTGATTCTCCGTCACAAGAAAATGGACATGTACCACAAAGCAAACATGTCAGTGCAGTAGTGGGAGAAATTTTTTTCAATTCATATGGCTCCGTCGATACAAAGTGCTCAGTGTTATAAATTTTAATTCAGCAGACTTATTAACTTAGAGTGACCACCCCAATCATGAGAGGGTATTGTCTAGATTGTAACTGCTATACACAAAAAGTCTGCTCAATTCCTTAAAAATATAATACCTCAAAATAAAACTGACAAAAGAAAGAATCTGTAGGTTAGTTGGGTTAAGACTGCGCTGATAATGGGATTTTTGCAGCCATTGTTTACACCCATCGATCTGCTTTGAAGTATTCTCTATGCACTCACATACTTAGGATCGCCTATCGTAAATCTTGGGTAAGAAGGCTAAGCAGTAGTACAGTATTGTATTACCATTTTTTGTATGATTGTAGAAACTGACCACTTAGTAAGAATATGCCTACTCGTGTGTTTCGTTTTTTGTTAGCAGAAAGATGAAAGTTCACTTTCTAGTGCTTTTGAGACATCTGTTATTGTTTTATCGAATAAGGCATTTCACATCCCAAATTAGAGCCGCATAAACGGTATACAATACACAACATTCGTTTCTCGGTTCTGTGTGATATTTTGATTGTTTCGATCTTATTAAGAGGAGTATTTGGTGCTATCTGAGGTTCGTTTCCTCATAGATAAAAAGGTCCAATATTCTCTATCAATTTTCCTACATCAAAGTGAAATGAAGTTCACCATAACAGCTATGGTGGCATTAGCTGCATCTGCTGTGTCAGCTCAATGTGTGAATGAAGGTGGGAACTGGTACTGTAATCCTACCAAAAAGGTCATCTATGATAACATTGGTTACTCTGGATCGTATATGGATGTTGTTCACATGGATGAAAAGAACAACATCTGTGAAAAGCAGCCAAAGTATTTCAATGGTAACTTAGCCCCATTGGATGAGGAATTAAGTGTTCACTTCAGAGGTCCTATCAGATTGGTACAGTTTGGTGTTTACTATCCACAAAAATCTAACTCCAAGAGAGCAGAAGAAGAAGAGTCCCCAAAGCACCACCATCACAATAAAAAGAGAGCCACCCACATTGTGCAGGTAACCAAACATATTGTTGTCCGTGGAGCAATAGAGACCGATGTCTCTTACGTTTCTAAAACTTTCACTGATTCTCAAACTGCTCCATCTTCTTCAATTCAATCAGTTCCTGAAAGTTCCACCTCTTCCACCTCTTTGGAGAGTTCAGCAGCTTCTCAAACACTGACCAATCAAGCATCATCTGGCTTTATTCCTGAAGAGAATTTTGCACTCCAAGTGAACAGTGGTTGGAAGAGAACTTCTTACTATACACCAGGTAATGGTCAAAATGTTGTTTTCCTTAACGGCCACGGTGGACAAGGCTCTGGAGCCTGGTCACCGGCCTTTGGTAACACCTTAAGTTATGCCAGTGCTGATGGTATGGCGGCAGCCAGTTCTCCGACCCTTTTGGAAGACACTCTTGTAAAGTCTGGTAACGAATTTGTTATTTTCTCTGGCGTAAAGTGTGCCCCAGGCGATCAACAATGTGGGTATTATAGAGATAAATCCCCAGCTTACCATGGATTCGGCGGTCAAAACAAGATATTTGTTTTTGAATTCGCTATGCCTTCTGACGGTGACAAGGGATGGGAAGGAGACATGCCAGCTGTCTGGTTATTGAATGCTAAGATCCCAAGAACTGTTCAATACGGTGGCTGTTCCTGTTGGCAAACTGGCTGTGGTGAATTGGACTTGTTTGAAGTCTTATCCACTGGTTCAGACAAGATGACCACTACCTTACATGATCGTCAAGCCGGTGGTGCTGGTAACTCTGACTACTTTACTAGACCAATATCTGGTACTTTCAAAGCTGCTGTTGTCTTCACCAACAGAAGTGTCCACATCTTACAAGTAGACAGTAGCACCAACTTCCCATCTACTTTGGATTCATCTACTGTGGCTAAATGGCTTGCCATGCCAGGATCTCGTACTATTGTTGGCAAAGATTAGAACTCTGTTCTTTTCATTTCCTGATGCATAATGGATCATTGCCTATTATCTCATGTTGCACGGGCTTTGTTTACTCAAACTACTTTCTCTCTCTCTCTCTCTCTCTCTCTCTCTCTCGTTCTTTTTATAGTAAATCTATATATATATATATATATGTTGATTGTATGTTAATTATTCGTTGATAGCATATGAAAGCACATAGCTTCACCAAAATGCTCGTAACTTGCGTTCTTGGATATCAAAACATAAGCGAGATTAACATAAGCGAGATCAATACACGGTTAAAAATATGTTCACAAAACCATTCATGCATAAACGTTAGTTAGATTCTGTTGCGGCAGTGTTGAGATATGCGACTTTCTCAAAAATCTTATTATCTTCTGTTGACACAGCTTTGTATTGTTCTCGTATTGTTGAATTCCAAGGAAGAACATTATTGATTATCATAAAACTCACCACTGAAACCACTTGGTGATGTAATTGCATGTTGAAGAACTTCTATCCATGTTCTTTTTTTCATCATTCAGTATACTTCATATATTATACAGTACATTTTGCAGTTCTCCAAAAAGAAGTTTCCATGGAACCGCAATAATTGTTTTCAAAATAATACTAAAAACGGCTACTTCCCTTTTCAATAAGAATACATGATAATTGTTCATTTACCAAAGTTCATGAAACTTTTGTTACAACTTCAGAATATTAGCCGAGACTTTCGATGGCAAGTAAGTATAATCCTTCTTCGAAAGGCTCTTATCTCGTTCGATGATATGGAGGATCTGTGCCTTTTACGAGGCGAAATTTAGTGACCATATTTATATGTCAAAAACCTGTCAAAAAGGTATACGCCATATTAAAAGAAATATATAATAGTGTATAACTATTTGTTTTTTCTCACTAAGTTAATGATTTCTGAAATTTGTTTAAGCAGTCGTAAGTAAAAGAGCTCTTCATTTTGATTCTAGAATACATAGACTACAGGAATATCTGGGAGCAGAAAATCCATGAGTTGACTAGCTGTGAAGAGGTTCCACACTAAAAAGTAGATTCATAAAGAGTATCAGTGAGCCTAGTAGTTTCCCAGTCTACAATAAGACATAGAACATTCATGCAAATATCATCCAATTTAGCGCTATTGTTTCGTTTTCTATTAATCTCAGGAAGATAGAGGTCATCAAGTCAAAATGTTTGTGCTTGTCTTCTAGTGCAGATGTTTTACTTGTTGCATACATTTCATGATACCCATTTTATTTTGTTCTACTGACGAAACGAAATATTACAAACTGTAGAAATCCGATGGGCCTCTTATTTAAAACTGGCCATAAAAGACTTGAGAAATGCATATGAATCTAAATCATTTATTTTTAAAAGGAATTTATTATTGTTTACTATAATACTTCACAATGACAGAAATATTTGCCCGTGGTATCATAAACATAATTGCATATTTGTATATTTGATTCACTTTTACATGCCTTTTGGCGATAACAGTAGTCCGTGATAGTTTAGTGGCTAGAATCTCCGCTTGTCGCGCGGAGGACCGGGGTTCAATTCCCCGTCGCGGAGCTTGTTTTTGTTGTTTTTGACAGCTGGAATACATTGTTATTAATTTTTCTATCAAAGACGAATATGAAAACTACGAGGAAATAAGAAGACACTTTCTTCCCAAACTTTTTTCATTTATTGTTTAGAATGTTTTGTGATTGACAAGAACGGTAAAAGGCGTCTTCGATAGTTCTACTTTGCATGTTTTTTGGGGTCATCTCTAGGTTTCAGAGTGGGTTTTCCTAGCGAGTTTTTGCTCCCAAGCTCATAAACTATAAATGCAACAAGAAAATTAACAATTCCAAATATACAAAATACCAGAAATTGGACATTATTTTTCTGGTCTATAGAGCACATTAATCCATCCAATTACATCATTTATGATGATTATGAACATCTCAGGCAACAAGTGAATCCCCAAAATTATAGTGTTCGTGCAGATTTTTACTGTCTACGGTACCTGCATTTGCTTAAGTTCATAAAGGAGAAAGTGTCAAGTGCAATTCGGGGATCGCTCATGTACGGCAATTTTCATAGTTTATTCACGACTGTCTTACTTTAAAAATTGATTTCTATTGACTGAGGTTTACTGATTTCTCAAGAATTCTGAATATTAATTAAACTCATCTTTCAAATGTAATTAGAGGAGAGTATTTTTATGATTTGTCAAAATTTTCTTCAAATTTATACAATATATGTATTTGATCTGTATTGGCTACTGAACTACAAAAAATAGAAAATCATGAGTCTGAAACAGCACCAAGAAATGCTTCAAAACTCATCAACAATATTTGGAGAAGACGTATTTATTAAACTGTTGATAAGGAATAATACCATGAGATATAAAACTACACAATTTATTTGTTCACATCTATAGGTTGTATAGTGTAGTGGTTATCACTTTTGGTTTTGATCCAAACAACCCCGGTTCGAATCCGGGTACGACCTTATTTTTTCTTTACTAAGAAAAAAAGGATCTAGACATTTCAATGAGTAATTTTTTTTTGAAGGCAATAGAACAACTATGTTGAGAGTTAACAAATTGACTAGAGCCTTCAGGAGATGCATCACAAACTCCTCTAACAGAGCATCAGCTACTGCGACACGCACTCCAGTTCCAACATACCGTACATCAACTTTACCTAATGGTATGACTGTTGCTAGTGAGTCCATGCCAGGAACTAGAACTGCAACTGTTGGTGTATGGATCAACGCTGGATCTCGTGCGGACAGCAATAAGAGCAGTGGGACAGCTCACTTCTTAGAGCACTTGGCGTTCAAGGGAACTCACACTAGATCGCAACTTAGTCTTGAGTTAGAAGTTGAGAACATTGGCTCACAAATCAATGCGTACACTTCAAGAGAGAATACTGTGTATTATTCCAAGTGTCGTGCCAAGGATATTAATAAGAACGTTGAGATCTTGAGTGATCTCCTTACCAGATCCAAGTTGGAGAATAAGGCTATTGAGAATGAAAGACATGTTATCTTGCAAGAAAGTGACGAAGTTGACAAGATGTACGATGAGGTTGTGTTTGACCATTTACACGCAGTGACATATAAGAACCAAGATTTGGGAAGAACCATTTTGGGTCCACGTGAGATCATCAGGACTATTAACAGAGAGGACTTGGTTAACTATATCACTACAAATTACAAGGGAGATAGAATGGCTGTGATTGGTGTTGGTTGTGTTGACCATGATGAATTAGTTGAGAACGTCAAGAAGCATTTCAATAAGATTGAAAAGAGTGAATCACCATTTCAGCAAAGTGGAGGGGATTTGCCAATATTTTATGGTGATGAAATTAGAATACAGGACGATTCCATGCCAGTTACCCATATCGCGATTGCAGTAGAGGGTCCTAGTTGGTCTGCACCTGATTTCTTTACTGCGTCTGTAGCCAATGGAATTATTGGATCATGGGACAGATCCACTGGAATTGGTTCGAACTCAAGCTCCCCCTTGGTAATCGCAGCCTCTACTGGTGGTCCAGGTAGACAACCCATCGCAAACTCTTACATGGCGTACACAACCTCATATGCCGACACTGGTTTGATGGGTGTGTACTTCACTGCTGACCAACTGGCAAACTTGAAGTTGTTTACAGATGCTGTGTTGAAGGAATGGAACAGATTGAAGAATGGCGAAATCACTGATGAAGAGGTTGAAAGAGCCAAATCACAGATAAACGCATCTTTGGTTTTGGCACTTGATGATTCTACAGCAATTGCTGAGGATATCGGAAGACAACTTGTGAATACTGGATTTAGATTATCACCAGAGGAAGTGTTTTCCAGAGTGGATTCAATTACAAAGCAAGATGTGGTAGACTGGGCCAACTACAGATTGAAGAACAAACCAATAGCCTTAGCAGGTGTTGGTAACTTGAAGACCTTAGCACCACACAAGGAGCTCACTGCTGACTTGAACAAATAATTCTTTGATAGACTAATTTATTAAATAATGTACATAATTTCTGCTAATCTCTATGATTTTATTAAATCATCTGTAGCATCCATAATTTCTGCTTCCTGAGCCTCTTCTGGTACTTCATCTCCGCCTTGAATCAATATGGATTGTTTTGGAACACGCTTCATTACCTCTGCAGGAGGAAAGAGTTTACCAATGTTATCAATCCATCTACTTCTTTTTTCCAAAAGTAGCCTAAGGCCGCTATTCATTACCAGTTGATGCGGAGTGTTTGAACTATTTTCAACTTTCTTTTTCTTGCTCTTCCCCTTCAATCTCTTCATGTATGCCTGGTCAACCTGTTTATCCAAATCTTCTAATATGGTACAGTATTCTTGGTAAGCAATTTGTTCCTCCACTATTGGAATCAACTTTTTACGGTTTGCACGGTTTCTTGCGGCCGTCTCTCTCAAGACTTTTTGGAGAGATCTAATCTCAGCACTGACTTCGTCATCTTCTTTATTTTTAATCCATTCATCATTGTCTATGATGCTGCCACCCTTTCTATGAGGGGCTTGAACTGAAGGCGAGCCATTGGTAACTGCAGCGGCAACAGCAGCAGAGTTTGCTGAATCCAACCTCTTTTCATCTTCATCAGTAGATAAGTTCATGAATATACCAATGTACTTCAATTCCTTTTTCAAACGGTCCTCTATGGACGCAAAATCAGAAATTTCTGATGAGAACTTGTAATCTTCAGCATTCTCAAGTTTTGTCGAAACGTCATCTTGTTCAAGACCTCCATTACTTGTATTTTCAGCATTTAGGTCTTCAGGCTCGTCGAGTTTTATTTCAGGCATCTCCAATTCTTCATCTGTCTGCTTACCTTCGTTAATACCCAAAATGGCCAGAAACAATCTGCTGGATAACGGGCCAATTGATACTTCCTCGGTGTACAAGGAACTGTCAGTGATGTCGTCGATAGAACCCCTAGGCTTATACGATTCAAGTGACTGCTGTATATATGGGGTTGAACTTAATTTTGATACAAGAGAAGGATCTTCGTCAGCCCAAACATCCGCATAAAATCTTCTCAACTTTGGTATTATATATGGGGTCACATTAGGATCATAATTCAATTTTTCAAACCCAGGTGGGATAACTTCGCCATTCAGCAAAAAATCAAGGTCCTCATTCAGAAATGGTCTGAAATACAGTTCGATATAACTCTGGTAAGTTGTGAATAGAACCTGATTTCCTGTATTTTTGTTTTTTGAAAAGTCAATATCAGGGATAACGCCAGGAAGAAGGTCGTGTAAATCTTTGTGTGGGTATGCAGCGACGGCGTACTTCTTTTTTAAAAATTCTTCGCTGTGAGGTTCTGGATCGGTTTTATCCTCTGAGTAAAGTCCCAATGCTGCTATTGAATCTGCCGATAGTGTTTGTGATGCCACGATTTCTGCATTCAGTTTGGGTTCCGCTGCGACAGAATTTGAAGGTACCGGTGTGAGTGATTGTTCGTTCAGAGAGGTTTCATCTATACTGTTTGCACCCTCGTCGGAGTTAATATGAGTATCCCCATCGTCTTCAAGCTTAACCTTACTCTCGTTAGGTTTCTTTCTTTTCGCCATCGATTCATTGGGGCCATTTTCATCAACAGCATCTATGTCTCTTTTCTTCTCAGAGTCTACAACTTTCAAAGAGGTTGATTCCTCCACCTCATCCACGGCACTTGCAACTTCATCTGAATCACCTTTAAGCCTAGCCAAAGCTATATCGTCAACCAGTTCAACCTCCTGGAGCTGTTTGGATAAATTACTAAGTAATTTATTTAAGTTTAGTAATGTGTTGAGACTCGGTATGTCCCGCAAAGAGTCACCATCTAAAAGCCCAACAGAAGGGTCGTATGTCAATTTGAGTTCATTAATGATGTCATCCAAGGTTGTTGACGCAGAGGCATGCATTTTTATTATTTGTCTCCAGTCTTTTCCTAATAAATTATATCGTAGTTGATCAATTGAATACTGGAATAAGTGAACCCGTGAACTAAAACCAACGCACTTATACGATAAACCGCTTGTTTCGTGAATCAGTAACTGTTATTTTTTTTTCAGTTGAGTTTCACTCCCTTCCAAATGGGAAATAGTTTTTTCTTTTTTTTTGCAGGTTACAACGCGAGTGTCTTTACAGTTTAAGACAATTTTCCTCTTTATTAAGAAGACAAGTTTAGTTAAATATATACAGAGAGAGACACACAGCTATACAGAGCCCAGAGCAGTATACTGAGCATCCTTTTTGTCCTTGACTTGTTGGACCAATTTGGAAACAATGCTGTGTTTTTGAACTGGAGCGTTTTCAGGTTTCATCCAAGCTTGTGGGAATTCCGCGATTGGCTTTTTGATGTGATATCTCATGTGACGTCTGTCGAGAGGGACATCGGAGAAGTCCTCCTTTGATGTGTCCTTTGACTCGGCAAGGAGTGCGTTGAACGTGTCGACCAAATGGCGAACGTTTTGGGATGCTTCTGGGAATTCTTCAGACTTCAAAGTGAACACACCAGTGTCGAAGTTGAACTTGTTTCCAGCCAAAACCTTGAATTTATGTTGTTGCTTTTCATTCAAAGCCAAATCTGCAATTTGTACCTTCAACACAACCTTTCTGTTGAATGCGTTAGTGGTGTCATTGGTGAAGTCTGTTTGGTATGTGATCTTTAATGGGGCATCGGTGTTGGACTTGGGTTCGTACTTTTGACGGAAATTAGCCAACAATGGAGCTTCGTACGCAGCTATTCTAGTCAAGTTTTCGATTCTTCTCTTTTCGTGAGGGTTCTTACCAACATTGGTCACAATGAAACTGGTCTTCTTTGGCTCAGGACTTCTGGTCTCATTTTGTTTCTCAGTCAAGAATCTTTCTCTAAAGTTCTCTATTTCGTAAACGTAATCTAATGCTGGGGCTGGCTTCTTGGTTAATTCCTTGACTGTAGATAAAATAGCAAATCTTTCAGAATCATTAGGATTGTAATGTTCAGCTAATGCAGCCTTTCTTTTGTTGTGCAACTCGAAAATTTGATCTGCTGGAAGTCCCTTCCATTCATGTGGGTTAAGATAGCTAGCTCCACCGTTCTTGGAGGAATACTGACGAGCAGCTTGTACAGCACGTAACCTTATCGACATTATATGTAACTTGAAAACCTTCAAAATTTCTCTGCACTTTTTTTTTCACTAACTTCGTTTTTGAGAAAGGGCACGACTTGTTTGCACCCAATGAACGACCCATTTAATGGAGGTCCCCAATGTCGAGGAATATTGATGAGCATTAACTGTCAGAGCTTAGGGGGGGGGCTCATTAAAAAAAATAATGGAACTTAAACAAACGAACTTGCTAAAACATGAAGATAAAAATTTAACGATCACTTAAACACTAGACAGTTCCCTGACCCTACACATGGTTCACCATTGGTCAAACCATTTTATATACGAATACTGAATTACTCTATTAAATCACGGTGATGCTAAAAAGTCATCATCTGTTCCCAATTCAGGCTCATATTCAGGTTGCAGTCCAGCCGTTAGAAACTCATCATATGGCTTCCCAAAATTATTAATTGCGTCTGGATCATCAGAATAGTCACTGTTTGCATTTTCATCGTAGTATTCTGGCTGCTCTTCTCTAGATAGATTTTCATCATATGAGTAAAGCGAGGTTGGGGCCTTATTACTGGCCTGCCATTTTTCCCGTAATTCTTTTCTCTTATCTCTCTTGTACTTTTCATATTCTGCACTTGCCAAGTTTGCCTCATTATATTTGTCGCTAGAAACTTTAGGGTCGAGGTTAGTTCCATTATGTAATGCACCTATGAACTTGGTTCCTTCGAGCTGTGGAGGGAAATACTTTTGTTCGACTGTTCCATGGACATAATCTGGGTTATGTCTGTAAGAATCACCATAACCCAACTCTTTCATTAACTTTGTAGGAGCATTTCTTAAGTGCATGGGTATTGGATATTGCATAGCTTCTGGGTTTTCCAGCAAGAACAGCTGAGCCAGTCTTAAGGCCCTATATGATTTTTTAGATTTAGGAGCTCTTGCTAGTTTGATAGCACAGTGTGCCAAAATGATTTCACCTTCGGGCATCCCAATGAATTCAAAGGCATCTTTTGATGCAACAGCAAACGGGAGACAAGAGGAGTCTCTCAATCCAATATCTTCGCTTGCTATCACAATCATACGACGAAGAATAAAGAGTGGGTCCTCGCCACCTTTGAGCATTCTCGTGAGATAGAAAATGGTGGCGTCTGCGTCGGAGCCTCTAACTGCTTTATGAAATGCACTTATGGTATCATAATGACCATCGCCATGTCTATCATACATTTGATGGAAGTTTCTCGTTGACAAGATTGGTTTAAGGTTGCTGGCATCGAGGATAATCACACCCACCTTTTCTTTTGAAGAATATTGTGGGGTTGAAAAATATGCATTGATACTCTCTAGTAAATTGAGCACGACTCTGGAGTCACCCATAGCCAATTCGGCAAGATATACCAAGGCATCTTTCTTTAACGAAATGAAGTGTAGTTGATACAAATACTTACGCATCTTGTTAACCTTCAACAATGCTCTCAGAAGGATTTTGACAAGAGAGTCCACATTCAATGGTTCCATTACAAAAGTATGAACTCTTGAAAGTAAAGCATTGTTTAAAGTAAATGAAGGGTTTTCAGTCGTGGCACCGATAACAGTCACGACTCCATTTTCTATCACGGGGAGCAACAAATCTTGAACTGCTTTATTGAATCTGTGGATCTCGTCCAAAAATAAAATTGTCTGCCTTCCCGTCAAGTGCTTTTCGTTTTCCGCTTGGACAAAGGTTTCCTTGAGTTGTTTGGAATTGCTCTCACTTCCCAGCAATTCGATGAATTTATAGTTTGACATACGTGCAATGATTCGCGCAATTGAGGTTTTACCCACACCTGGGTTGCCCCATAGTAGAAATGACGGGATCCGTTCCGCATGTATTATATTTCTGAGAATTCCGCCTGGTCCTAAAAGCTTCTCCTGTCCATAGAACTCATCTAGACTGGTTGGGCGTAGTCTTTGAGCTAGAGGAATTCCTATTTCCCGTTTTAGTTGTTGGATCTCCCTATTTTTTAGTGTTTCTTCCGTTTCTTTCTCATTTGCTTTGGTTAAATTTGGAGGTTCGGGGGTGTTGGTGCTGATGTTTGATACTTTAAGTGAGTCCCCAGAGTGGTCGTATGGGTCTTTTATATTGGAATTGTTTAAGTCGTTCTTTAAGTCGCTCTTTGAGTCGCTCTTTGAGTCGCTCTTTGAGTCGCTCTTTAAGTCGCTCTTTGAGTCGCTCTTTAAGTCGCTCTTTAAGTCTGCAACCTTTTCATTCATGCCCGGAATCTTCAGAACATTTTGCTCCTCCTGTGATTGCAGCTCCACTTTAATAAATGATTTATCCAAATGCTCTCGTTGAGACAACTTCTGTAATCTCCTCTCTTCAATCAAAATACTAGTCAAACTAGGTTTATTCTTTGTCGTGGTTTCTAATTTTGTCTTTTTATTCAGATCCATCTTCAACCCCAATACACTAAGCATGTTGTTCTCTCTGCTTCTCTTGCGTGTTTCAATTACTTCAACCTCATGATCGGGACGGTCATCCTCCTTTTTGATTGATCTTTTTTGTAAGGAACCTTCTTGTGAGTCCAAGCAACTATTCACATGTTGCTCTAATTGTACGTTAGGGAATACTTTGGAGCATATGGGACATTCACTACTTGCTACCATTTTGATTAACGCGTTGGATATCAGAGGCCCAAAAAAAAAAGTGCTAGTTACAAAAATAACATGGACACAGAGGACCATAAACGAAGAAAGTCGCCAGGCATAGACCATGACAGCGGTGAAGATATTGGGACGCGATATAAGAAGTTCAAGGCGTCGTCTAAGTTTAATTTGAACTCCGAAGAGGTATTCTGTGTATGTCGACAGCCGGACCATGGAGGAGAACTTATGGTGCTATGTAACGGGTGCGAAGAGTGGTTTCATTTCAAGTGTATGAAGCTTAATCTCCAGTGGTCCAAGTTGATTTCCGAGTTTTACTGTATATTCTGTGAATGGAGGGCACTTGGTAAGACCAAGTGGAAGAAGAAGTGTCGTCTTGGTGGATGCTGGGAGCCCATCCGTCTGGACTCCAAGTATTGCAGCGATGAGCATGGAATCAAATATATGGAAAATACAATGATACGAACAAAGTCCATGGGTGGGTTATCGCTGGAGGAGATCAACCTGGTGATCAAACATGTGTCTACCTATGAAGACTTGCAACAATTGGGTTCTGTGTTCCCCGAAGTTGAGCAAGTGATAACCTATCAGAGCAAGCAGGATAATTTGGACCAATTCCCCTTGAAGTTCAGGGTCAAACTAGAGGCAATCTCAAACGAGATAGCTGCTTCCGAAGACGAAATAACCAAGATCACAGCGAAGGAAAAGTTCCTCGAGGACCTCAAAGATAAATTAAAGGAAGCTAATGACCAAATCACAGCCAGTTTGGGTGTTGCTGTTGTGGAAACGAAAAAGAAAACCAAGAAGAAGGCTGGATCAAAGAAGTTAGATGTGTGTTTATATGATAAAAAGCTACAGACGGGTACTTTTCACACTATTCTTGACTTACTCCAATCTCCACAAGAGTTTGCTGAGTTTATCAACTTGTGCAAACTCAAGCACACCTCAGGAGGCGAGGAAGAAGTGGATTGGTTCAACAACACTATGTGTATCAAGGATAAGAAAAAGTGTGTTAGACACAATGGTTGGTTCAATTTGCTTAATGACGAAGTGACAAAAACTTTACAACATCTACTGCTTGAACGCAACAAATTAGAAACTGATAGAGAAACCGTGTTACGCGAATACAGTATAAGTATATATGAATCTTGATAATTCCGCAATATTTCCTGTACCTCTTTATCGCTCTTGTGTATTCTCTTTACAGGGGCATTTCTTTATCGTCCTTGTAGACATATGTTCTTACCAACTATTTCACAATACTTGCTCATTTTCTTATGGTCGTATCACTTCTTTTGGCCGTTGATTGTAGCTACGATTTTTCTTGTGTGCCTATAAGTTCTGAATTCACACAAGTATATACCCTGCCAAGTACCGGTAGCCAAACGTCCATTTGTGATAGGGATAGTCAAATTTACACCCACGGTGGATGATTTGACATGGCCCGGCATATCGTCAGGACCCTCGTCAGCGTGGATATAGAAATCTCCTTCCGGAACCATTCTATCCAAAGAAGATGTCATATCTTCCCTAACATCTGGGTCACAATTCTCGTTCAATGTAAGCCCTGCAGACGTGTGTTGAAGGAATAAGTGCAATATACCAATTTCATAATCTTTGATCTGAGGTACCTTACTCATGACCTCGTCAGTGATGAGGTAACATCCCTTTGAGCGTGGGGAAAGTGAAAACTTGACTTGTTCCCAGGACATGATTTTTTATTGTGAGTTTTTTAAACCGATAGAAAAAGTTGTATAGTCTTACGAAAAGGTCACAGAGAATTATGGACCTATTATGTATTTCATTAAAGGGGTAATATCAGTGTGTATAATTAGGGACAATCGCAATTGCATAAGGTATTTGGAAGGAGAATTTGAGATATAGATATTCAAACCATAAAGATGAACTGAAGATAGATATTCAAACCATAAAGATGAACTGAAGATAGATATTCAAACCATAAAGATGAACTGAAGATAGACCAAAGATAAACGAAAGATAAGCTAAAGATGAACGAATGGAAAACAAAAGATAAATTAAAGATAAACCATAAAGAGATGAAATCGAAAGCTCAAATCAATAAAAATATTGAAATCCACACCTTTAGGTTTTGAAATGGCATGAAGGCACTAAATCAAGATACACAAGCGAAAAATATCAAAAATGCTCGTCTCTCAGTGCATAAAATGAAAATTCTCTTGTGGGCTTGAATTCTTATATATTATTCTATACTAAAATCAAATGATATATAGAGAACCTTTCAAATAAAACATCAAGGCAACTTGTCCGAGTGGTTAAGGAGAAAGATTAGAAATCTTTTGGGCTTTGCCCGCGCAGGTTCGAATCCTGCAGTTGTCGATTCTTTTTAACATTCTTGTTACAGAGGTCCAAAAGGGTTGGTTGAAAGGTATTCAGTTTTGTGGATCGAAGAGTTTGGGTTTTTTTTTTTTTTCAGTGCGAAGAGATGAGTATAGATTTAGATTTTGAAAAAAATCAGTAATACGAGTTAGTTAAGGATGCCTCAAGCACAACACCAACTTGCCGTCCACCAGGATGATGCGGATATTCTTCTTAACGAACGTAACGTTCTTACTCCTGAAGTTATTGACAAGTACCGAGTCGCAGGTGTGATAACCCAAGCAGCTTTGAGCCATGCCATAGAGTTGATCAACGATTCGTACCACTTGTCTAAAACGAACGGACATCTTTACACTGTTCAAGAGTTATGTATTAAAGTTGATTCATTTATTGTGAACATGTTGAAGCAAACATACACCACTGGAGTCGCTGAGAAGTCGATTGCGCAACCTACTTCTATTGATGTCAATGAGTTGATTGGGGGAGGGTTTGCACCTGAACTTGACAATGAAAATGCATATGTTTTTAAGGCAGGAGATGTTGTTACTATTTCACTTGGAGCTCAAATTGACGGTTACACTTCCCAAGTTTCTCACACTGTTGTGATATACCCCAGTGGGCCAGCACCTACCGGGCCGTTATTATCCAAGGATGCGGATGCTGTTTGTGCTGCACACATTGCCAATGAGACTGTTGTTGCCTTATTGGGATTGAGTTTGAGTCCAGAAAAGATCCCTAGTCAATTGGCTTCCAGTTTTGGATCACAAGTGACTGGTTCTATGATCAGATCATTGGTTGACTACATTGCCGAGAGTTTCAACTGTGTTGTGTTACCAGGGTCCAAGGTGAGAAGAGTCAGAAGATTTTTAGCTGGTCAAGCTGAAGGTATTGTTGCTGAAAGAGATTTCAAGGGTGTTGTATGGACAGAAGCACACCAAGAGGAGAGATTATTGAGCAAGAGCACTTTGAACAAGGAATTAATTTTGAGTGAAAACAAGAAGCAATCCATTCTGAACCAAAAGTCGGCCAACAACACGATTCCAACTGATGAATTTGTTGTTCAAGCTGGAGAAGTTTACCAGGTGGATATTAGCATGGCATCAATTTCTGAATTGGAGGATGTTGGTATTATTACCACTGAAGAGATTGATGAGTTTACAGGTAAGAACCACAAGCAAGAGTTCAACACCAAGAGCACTATTTACGTGAGAGATGTTGTTATTAAGCATGCCCTTAAGTTGAAGACCAGTAGAAAGTTGTTGATGGACATTGACAAAAAGTTATCAGTTTTCCCATTCAAGTTATCACACACCACCAAGAATTTCCCAATGAGCAATGACAGCACTGATTTTTCAATGATCCTTGAAGAATTGAAGAAGACTAAGATTGGTATGAGTGAATTGCACAACAGACACTTGGTGAAGAGCAAGCCAGTTTTGATTACCAAGTTTGTTCCGCTTGAAAAGATTTTGTTGAGTGCCAACCCTACTGGATCCCATGGTATTGATGCCACCAAGCAAGTTTTGCCTGGGTTTGAAGTTCCAATGCCTCAACTTGGAGTTTCACAACTTTTGTTGAAGCAAATTGCCAAGTCTGGTAGCAACATCAACAATGTACGTGAATCCAGCACTGTTCTCATTAACAATGTTGATAATGAAGTATTGAGGTTGACTGGTGGAGCTGGTGTGAGCAAGCCAAGTTTCGTGCACTCCAACTACAAGTTGAAAGGAGAGTTAACCGCGGTTATTGAACAAATTGTTCAATTGAGTAAGGATGCTCGTTTCGGTATCAATGTCAAGGAAGTGTCTCCTGCTGATTCCGTTTCTACAGACATGGAAATGTAAATTCGCTAACTCCTTTATGTACCATAATATGTCGTTTTTTAGACCCAAAATGCCGATGCATGTGACTCGCTCGTAATAGACAATCTATAACTTACGTTTAAACCGCATATCTCCTCTTGTGCTTTTGTAACCATGATAATTTGCAACCCCACTTACGAACACCCACCGATCTCGTTTTTTGTTTGTATGAATATAAAAAATCACTGATGAGATCACTAATGACTGATGAGATCACCAATTTCTAGTGATATCATCGGGTGATATCATCTTTTAGTTTTTGTGCCCTATACTTGTAGTGAGGGGATGGCCAGCGCCTTTCAAAAATCCCTTTTTCGTGCGGTATTTGGTCCGTTGAATCCCATTAGATTAAAAACGACTCCGACATAGTCAATCATTCCTAGAGATAGCAACTTGCTAAGGTGTGGATGGAATTGTACGTGTACTGTATATAGACATTTGCTAACAAAACGAGAGGGCAAGAGGGCAAAAAAAAAAAAAAGACACAACCCCCCTTTGTTTTTTTTTATATATATCGAATCAATTTTATATTCAATCAAAGCTGCCACAACTTCGATTTGTGTATGTATAATCTTTTGATGTTTTAGAGTTGAGTGTGTTTTTATGAGGTATAGGTGGATGAGGTAGAAAGAGGAGATTGCGATATTGGAGGGATAATCAAGGGAAGATAAAACAAACGAGTAGAGAACAAAAGCGTAAAGCAAATGAGTAAAGAACAAGAGATACAACTAGTTAACAGACGGCAAACTTAAGAGAAGTGAGACCCAACGAATATTCTGAACGAAATTGTACCACGATAAGTGATATCTGCAGTCACCATTCGAGCATGGATGAAGCGCGGATACGCTGTACAAGTTTCCACTCCAAGATGGAGGAGCAGCAGCAGCAGCAGAATGCATTAGCGAACCGTCTTTGATTACATCATAGTGGGAATATTCGATTATAACATTGGGTGATTTTTTTTGGTTCCGCTTTCTTTAACATTTCGCTAAACTACAAATCGTTCTTTCAATCGTGTTCAGATCAATCCCGATCTCCCGAGTAGCCTACAGGTGTCTTTTTAACCAAAAGGGAGAAAGGCCAGTTAACACACAAAATAACAAGTTAACAACAATTGAGAAAAATACGCATATTCAACAACAAACCAAAAAAAAAATAAGAATTTAGAGACAAATAAAAAGAATCGAGCAGGGATTTCTTAAACTGGGATAAGTGTGGAATTTCTTTTTTTTCTGGCTTTTTTTTTTATTTGCCTTAATCTTTTTTTTTTTTTTTTTTTGGTTGTCATAGTCGACAAATCAGTGGTCGATTTTCAAACAACAACAAAACACGAATACACACTCAAAAAAAAAAAATATATATATCAAACAATTTTGAAGCTTTCAGAATTGCGAAATCCAATCAATCAATCGAATACTAACCAAACAACTTATAGACAACAATGCCTGCCTCCCGTGAAGATTCTGTCTATCTTGCCAAATTGGCTGAACAAGCTGAGCGTTATGAAGAAATGGTTGAGAACATGAAGGCTGTTGCTTCATCCGGCCAAGAATTATCTGTTGAAGAACGTAACTTATTATCTGTTGCTTACAAGAATGTGATTGGAGCCCGTCGTGCCTCCTGGAGAATTGTTTCATCTATTGAACAAAAGGAGGATGCCAAGGGTAACGAGAACCAAGTTAGTTTGATCAGAGACTACAGATCCAAGATTGAAACTGAGTTGTCCAAGATTTGTGAAGACATCTTGAGTGTGTTGTCTGACCACTTGATTTCCTCTGCACAAACCGGTGAATCCAAGGTTTTCTACTACAAAATGAAGGGTGACTACCACCGTTACTTGGCTGAGTTTGCTACTGCTGACAAGAGAAAGGAAGCCTCCGACTTGTCTTTGGAATCCTATAAGTCTGCCAGTGACGTTGCTGTCACCGAGTTGCCACCAACCCACCCAATCAGATTAGGTTTGGCCTTGAACTTTTCTGTGTTTTACTATGAAATCTTGAATTCTCCAGACAGAGCCTGCCACTTGGCCAAACAAGCCTTTGACGACGCCGTTGCAGACTTGGAAACCCTTTCCGAAGACTCCTACAAGGACTCCACTTTGATTATGCAATTGTTGAGAGATAACTTGACTTTATGGACCGACTTGTCGGAAGCTCCAGCTGCTCACTACGAAGGTGGCGAACAAGCCGCTCCTGCTGCCGCTGATTCGAAAGACGAAGAATAGAGGAATACATAAAACACAATAATCAACAAACCAAATGTCTAGCAATAAAAGCAAATAAGAATTAATTTTGTCTCTCCCCTTTTTTGTTTGCTCTGTCTCTGTAAACTGCCGTCCAAACTCCTAAACTGACAAATGGTAGCAGACCTCACTCCCCCACACAAACGAACACTCGTATGCACAACCGTAATCTCGATACTCTGCCAATAAAATCAATTATTGACATTTTCTATCTGGGGTAAAATTCCCAATTACACTAGTACACGCAAAAGCCTGATCAGCCGACTTGGTGAAATTTGTTTGTGTGGTTTTCAACATGACTCAGAGGTTATTTTTTTTTTTTTTGAGTGCGGGCCCTTTATATAAGTTGACCAATCTCTACAATCTAATCATTAGTTAAAGCTGGTAACAAAAAAAAGAACGATGACATTCCCGTTGCTTCCCGTTATATCGGACGTTACAAATGCGGATTTGGTTGAAAAGTTTGCTGTTGTGGGCCAGGTGATTGTACCATTTGCAGCTGTTGTATCTGCCAATAAGAAGCACTTTATTCATAATTTCCCAACCGAATTGGACGTTTATGTGGACACGAGTCTGACTATTGTGGACGTTGACCAGATTGTCGAGCTACTTAACATCGGAGTTAAGCGGGTGATTGTATCGGAGCAGATGTTCCAGTCTGTGGTAAGTGCGGGCTTACCCACCTTTAGATTTATAGTTTCACTTGATTCCACTAAAGTTAGTGAATTGGTGCAGAATTCCGATTCTTCAGTGGTTCTTCCACAACCATTGCCAAACAGAGAGGAATTCAACTCGGATCACGGAAACAAGATATTGTATGTGAGAACAGATGTCACCCAAGAGTCTGCGATCGAATTGGTAAAGAACGGGTATGTCCCCGTTATCGATACCAGTTTGTTGACTACCAGTGCAAAGGATGACGGTATTTTCATTGGTGCTATTTTCACCTCGAGCTTAACTACAGACCGTCCCGATGGTCTTTTCACCACTTTGATCACCAGTCCGGCACCTGCAAACACAGCTTTGGGTGTTGTGTATTCGTCAGTGGCACTGATCCACGCTGCCATCGAAGAGAAGGCTGGTGTGTACCAATCACGTAAACGGACTCACGAATTGTGGTACAAGGGCAAAACTTCGGGTGCTACACAGAAATTGATCAAGTTGCTGCAAGACTGCGACAATGACATTGTAAAGTTCGTTGTGGAACCAAACGATGGGTATGGTTTCTGCCACTTGGACAAGAATTTCACTTGTTTCCACGACTCAGAGTTATATCAGGACTTCCCTGGTTCCGGTTTGTCCAAGCTTGATACCACATTGGCTTCTAGATTTAAGAATTCCCCAGAGGGTTCGTACACCAAAAGACTTTTTAACGACGAGGAATTACTCATTGCCAAGTTGAAAGAGGAATTGGACGAGTTGATCGATGCCGGCAAGCAAAATGATAAAGCCGAGGTGGCCTGGGAAGCTGCTGATTTGATCTACTTTGTAATGACTTGGGCTGTCAAGCATGGTGTAAGATTGGCTGACATTGAAAAAAACTTGGATGTTAAGAGTTTAAAGGTTACCAGAAGAAAGGGTGATGCAAAACCTGCCTACATTGAAAAAAAGGTAAACACTCAACAAGATTTGAGCTATTCCATTGAGACTATCAGGGTCAATGATAAATCCACTGACCCTGAAATAATAAAGAAAGCCTTGACTAGACCAGTCCAAAAGACAGCAGACATTATGAAGTTAGTTTTGCCTATTATCGATCTGGTCAAGAAAGATGGCGATAAAGCCTTGATCAACTTGACTGCCAAGTTTGACGGTGTCCACTTGGAATCACCGGTTCTTGAAGCTCCCTTCCCCGCTGAATTAATGGATATTTCAAATGATATGAAAGAGGCTATCGACTTGTCTATGAAGAATATCGAAAAGTTCCACACTGCACAATTGCCAAAGGAGGAAATCATGACTATTGAAACCTCCCCAGGTGTCTTTTGCTCACGTTTTGCTAAACCAATCGAAAACGTTGGTCTCTATGTTCCAGGTGGGACTGCTGTCTTGCCTTCCACAGCAATGATGCTTGGTGTACCAGCTAAAGTTGCAGGCTGTAAAAACATTGTTATTGCACTGCCTCCTTCCCGTGCCACTGGTAAGTTGACCCCAGAGGTGGTTTATGTCGCACACAAATTAGGCGCAAAGTGCATTCTTATGGCTGGTGGTGCACAAGCCGTTACTGCCATGGCATATGGTACCGAGTCTGTATTGAAATGTGACAAGATCTTGGGTCCTGGAAATCAATTTGTGACAGCTGCAAAGATGTATGTACAAAATGATACTCAAGCATTGTGTTCTATAGATATGCCTGCTGGTCCTTCCGAAGTTTTAGTTATTGCAGACGAAAATGCAGACGCTGACTTTGTGGCTCTGGATTTACTTTCACAAGCAGAACATGGTGTTGACTCTCAAGTCATTCTTATCGGTGTTGGATTATCCGATAAGAAATTGGCTCAGTTCGATGAGGCCATTGCTAAGCAAGCTTCTGTTCTTCCAAGAAGGGAAATTGTCTCTAAATGTTTAGCTCACTCGTACACTTTACTTGTGGATACTTATGATGAGGCATTCAAGCTTTCGAATGACTATGCCCCAGAACACTTGATTTTGCAAATCGACGAAGCACCGAAATACGTACCTGACTACATTGAAAACGCTGGTTCTGTTTTCGTTGGCGGATTGTCCCCAGAAAGTTGCGGTGACTACTCAAGTGGTACTAACCATACTTTGCCAACATATGGTTACGCTCGTCAATATTCTGGTGTAAACACTGCAACTTTCCAAAAGTTCATCACTTCTCAAAATGTTACAGAACAAGGGTTGAAGAGTATTGGTAAGGCTGTCATGACTTTGGCAGCAGTGGAGGGGTTGGAAGCACATAGAAACGCCATTCAAGTGAGAATGGACAAGTTAGGTTTACATTAAATTGTATTTCTCATAATAGAAAGATTATATAATAGAACATGTAGTACATATTCACCAATCCATTGAAGATTTATTGGAGCTAGAACCACACTCTAACGAGTCACAAATATCCTGCAATTCATCCACAGCTGGATTCTTTGAAACATGTCCTACAAATGCCGGGTTTATCTTCTTGTTGGTTTGCTGTTCCAATTGGTAATGTTCCTTAACCATATCTCTAACAAGTCCCTGATAATACAAAACACCACGTTCTTTCAAAGGATGCAAATACCCAGTCGAGTATACCCCTTGCTTCAAGTTCTTTTGAGTTTGTTGGCACAAGTTGTAATCCTCCAACTCCACCAATTGTAAAAAGTCAACAAACTCCTTCTTCGTTTTATCATCCAAACCCTTCTTTGTGTATATATCATACTGTAAAACCGTCTTGTTCGCTGTCAAAGGTAGAACCCTAATAGAGTACCAGGCTGGGGAGTAACAATTGATTCCATTGTTCGGAAATAAATAAACCCATAAACCGTTAAATTCGCCACCTGGGTTTGCCTTCTTAGGTGTAGTTTTGGTCTTTTCATTTTGCAGCTTCTTCTTGCCAAATCCAAACCATGAAGACTCTTCATCTGCATCTGCAATTTCATCTTCAATAGCAATTTCTTCTTTAACAATTTCTGCATAATGACGGCAATATCTGGTTTTGGGAACCACTTTATATGTCTCCATTTTGAATGCTGAATTCAAACCTGGATGGGCAGTGGGACAATGGTAGCATTCCTGGTAGCCATCCATCAACGTTTTCCAATTGAAATCACCATTCAATTCATATGACATATGATATTCATAGTCGGTAAAATCAAACTCATTCAATTCCAGGTTTAAACCAGCAAACCATTCATCAAACGGGGTAATATGTTCCTCCTGGCTAAAATTGATAAAAACAAGCCCCTGTTCCGTAACATGTGTTTTGATTGGGTACAAGCTATTTTCATCCTTGGAGAAACCCTCCACATTGTCAAAATGAGGAGCCTTATTCAACTTCCCATCACTATTGTATGACCAGCCGTGGTACTTGCACCCTAAAATTGTAGAAGAACCCTGATCCTTTCTAACAATTGGAAAAGCCCTGTGACGGCAAACATTGTGAAAGGCTTTCAACTTACCATCCACCTTCGATTTGATAATAAACAAGTTAATACCAGCAACAGCAAATGCAAAGTAGTCACCAGGCTTTTTGAATCTAGATTCATGGATACAATATAGCCACGATTTATAAAAAATTGCCCTCTTTTCTAACTCAAATACACTTTCCGATGTCCACCAACTAGCAGGGAGAGTGTGTTCACCAGCCAACATACTAGCCTTGGGATCATCTGGGGGAGGAGCGCTTGGAACAACAGACACAGCAGCCATTGTATTAATAATTTGTGATCTTGATTTCAGATTATTCTGCCCATTTATATACCACTCTTGTAATTAGCAGAGAATAATTGGACTACGGTATTTGTATACTCTATTTTGACTGCAAAATAGCCTTATCTTTGTGCTTTGGGTTTTCCAACCTTATTAGGCAATTTCATGCTGTATTAATATTTGTCACTGAACCCCTCCAAAAAATAAACTATCATAGACCCATGCTTACCGGTGTTGTGGGGCAATCAACCCCGATAAGCTTTGGATTTAACTATGCACCCGTTGTAATTATGGAGTGGATGTAATACGAAGCAGAATGATTAAGTTGTACTTGAGATAAGGATTCTGTAAAAGAAAAAAAAATGACATCCGCCGATAAGAAAGATTTTAAGCAAGAGAAGTTACTGCTGTTAATCCCATGTTAACTTTTCAAAGGTTGGAGTGTATATCCAATGCGATCGCTTAAATACCAAGAATGTTTTATTGTTCTGTAACAAGCTTTAGTTTTTGTATATGAAGCGACTTCAGGACATATCTGGTTAAGCAATCCGGGAAAAGAAAAGAGGATTACAAATTTCAAAAGTACAGAATATTTTATTATTGAACACAATATTAGTTTAACTCTTGTAAAAGGCCCATAAGACGTATGACTTCAGTGCCTAAGTTTGTATCTATGGAAGGGGCCAAAAAAGTATCAAGGGCCAAGTGACGATCTGGCATCACACGGGAAAGTTGTTGAAGTTCTTTAATAGCCTCACTTAATTTGGATCTACGGTTGACATCAGTTGTTTTCTCACCAGATTCCATGTTTGCTTCTGCATTTCTATCCTCTTCATCCAACAAGTCTCTAATTGCAACAGTATTACCAACTAACGAGTTTACGACTATCAAAGACTTTGTCAAAACAAGAGTCAAAACTCTGAACTCATTCAGCTCTCTGGCAAACTTTCCGGTTTCAGAAACGAGAGCAATAACAACACGAGAAAAATTGCTGAGAATCAAGTGCTTGTTGTTTAAAAGCCATTGTACTGGCAAATCACCATAATCTGGGACCACCATATCAATTAAAAGCTTGACACCAAAGAGAGCTTGCGAAACAGTTGGTGCTCTCACAAAGACAAATTTAGAGAACTCAAAGCTGTTTGATTCGAATGGAATAATACTCATTAGTAATTGGAAAGCCTTTGTAAGCAAGTCACCTCTTTCAAACAGTGCTTTGTCACCATCCAAATATGCCAAACATAAGCGACGTGTCTCCTGCACGTCATTTTCGTCTATTTGAAATGCCTTTTGATTTGCATACAACGATTGAGATCCAATAACCAATGTACCAGTCAATACTGCTTGCATTAATGACCGGTTATGTGGTTCACGTACTATGATCTTGGTGAATGCATCAATTCCAAATGGCAAATATGTGTACACATCCAAAACAGTTTGTGGAATTTCATCATTAACATTGTCAGGCAACTTTGGACCAAAAGAAGTCACCAATACAAAGGCCAAAAATGCCTCTTCCAATGAACGCAATTGCACCAAAAATGAAATGTTATCCAACATCAACAAACAGTCTTTAAGCAAACATAATCTCTTACGGTGAGATGTAAACTTTTCTGGATACAATGCTATCTTCTTGATAATAGCAAACAATAAATCATTGAAATATGAATTTGAGGACATCAGAGGCTTATTAACATCAACAAAGGAGATGTTACGTAAAATCATGGTGACAGTAATTAACTGGTCAACCAACATCACTTGATCATCCATAGCACTCTTGACTTGTATTTTACTAAAGTGGTATTTGTTTTCCTGTCTGAAGTTTTGTAATGTGGTCATGTAATCCAGAATACCGAAATAGCTATAACCAATATTTTGAGTTTCTGGTGTTGCTGGACCGCTGGAGACCTCCTCTATCGTAAAGACATCGTCCATTTCATCATCGGAGTCCAGTACAACTTCTCCTGTAAGGGAATCAACTACTAGAGAGATCTCCTCACCTTCCATCCCTTTGACATACTTGTCAAATATGCTGTCCACGTTTGAGTTATTCTTAAACTCTCTTGTATAAATCTCTTCCTTCTTAAACTTTTCTGGTGAGACAATATTTTCCAAAATTTTGCACCCAAGAGTACATAAGGAGTCAAGTAACTCTGGACAATCATCAATACGGAAAGCAAAGTTCGCATCTGATGTTGTCACCAATAACGAGTTCAAGGAATTGAAGATCTCACCACTGAGAGGACCCAGATAATTCTTCAAGCCCATTATAAGCGCATGCATATTTATGGCTCCCAATTCAGGTGCAAATAGGTAAACAGGCTTTGTAATTTCAATTTCACTAGCAAGCTGAGACAACTCTTTAATTGGATAACCACCATAAGTATCGGTAACTTTTCTAAATGGAACATAACTCTTTATAACATTAGGCTCACCCAGTTCTTGTTTAACTGGAAATTCATTGGAGATGTTAGGGGCTGGTGTTCCATTAGATACTTGTGCAGCACTCGCAGATGAAACACTATTAAGTCTACTCTTTTCAGCAGGAGGGCCCTGTAAGCCCAGCAGGGCAGATTGCAGCATTGGGGTTCCAACTTGACTATTAGGAGTGTGAGCATTGCTCTGTGTGGACTGCTGAGCAAGGTTAACACCTGATAATTGACTGGGAGCTCTATTCATTCCTTGAGTATGAGGGTTCTGTTGCTGAGCCCTCTTTAATGCCAAAATCTTGGAGTTTTGTAACTGAGCTTGGTTCTGTTGTTGTTGTTGTGCTTGTTGTGATGGCTGTTGCTGTTGATGCTGTTGCTGCTGTTGTTGTACTTGTTGTTGTTGAGGAGTTAACTGTCTCTGTTGTTGAGCTTGTCTTTGTTGCTGCAAGAATTGCAGTTGCAGTTGCAGCTGTGCCTGCAGGAGGTTTAATTGAGGAGTCTGTTGTTGTCCGTTTCTATTTGGTGTCGGCTGGTTTGGTATATAAGGCGACTGCATGCTTGCTGGAGAGTTTTGGGCAGATGTGCCGCTAACACGTGACATCTTCCTCTGCTGTTGGAGTTGCAGAGGAGTTGGTGCTTGGGAGATGACAGGACTTTGTTGAGGAACTCCGGGTGTTGTACTATGCACAGCCGGGGAATGGACCGCCAGCAGTGGAGTATTTCCATGAGAAGCGCCGCTATATGGTGTTTGATGATTTGATTGGTTACCCTGCAACTGAGAAGATTGCTGTTGTTGTTGCTGCTGTTGTTGCTGTTGAAGTCTAAGCAATAATTGCTTTTGGAACTGGATTTTTCTGGCTTGTAAATCTTTACTTCCATCTGGTGTTAAATTGTATTGTTCGTAAGGGAACAAATAGGTAGCATAACACGAGCTTATTTCTCTATCGATTGCCTCTCTGGTCTGTTGATCCAGAGCATCGGTACCCTTGTACAAACCAAGCTTTTGACCAATAAGGAACCATGGACTTTGTTGGGCTGGACCCATATTTGGTTGTTGAATCCATTGTACCAACTGTTGCGGACCGCCTATTCTTTGAGTGATTAAATGGAAAATAAACAAGTTGACTCGTTTGTTGTTAATTATTGGAGGTTGATTTATAGGAGACCCACGTCTTTTCATGAAATCGTATAACGTATTGAGGAATAACTCAATCTGCAAGTTTTGTAATTGTGCTTGCAGTGGAGTTCCACCTTGAGTAGGGTTTTGTTGGTTTTGTTGGTTTTGTTGGTTCTGTTGGTTCTGTTGGTTTTGCTGGTTTTGTTGACCCTGCTGGTTTTGAAGATTAGCAGGTTGTCCTTGGTTCTGGAACGGAACTTGCTGCATTGGTGCTGGTTTTGATGCGACATGAGGAGACATCATATTTACAGGACTGGCATAATTATGTTGCTGTTGTTGGTTTGGTTGGAACTGTGGGGTGTTCTGGGAAGGAGTAGGGATCAGCGAGCGGGAGGAGTTAGCCTCTCTAGGAGACATACCTGCCATTAAATTCATGTGCTGCTGCTGCTGCTGTTGTTGTTGTTGTTGTTGCTGATGTTGCTGATGTTGTTGATGTTGATGTTGCTGATGTTGCTGCTGCTGTTGTTGGAGATGATGATGTTGTTGCTGTTGGTGAAGTTGCTGTTGTTGCTGCTGTTGTTGCTGCTGTTGTTGTTGCTGTTGTTGCTGCTGTTGTTGCTGCTGTTGCTGCTGCTTCTGGTGATGGTGTTGTTGTTGTTGCTGTTGCTGCTGTCTCAAGTACATTTGCGGGGATATTTCCTGCTGCAGCTGTTGGCCCAAAATCTGGGCTGGGCTGAGGTCTTGTTGGATACCAACAGCATTAGGAGACGAGATATTACCCGAGTTTCCATTGAAATTGTTGCCCCCGTTTGAATTTTGGTTGGAGTTTGAGTTTCCACCAAGCTGGGTCAGGTCAAAGATGTTATTCAAGAAGTCGTCACCGTCTGACTTGAAGTTACCATTGATGGAGTCTCCATTCCCCAGAAAGGCATTCTCGTTAAACCAAAAGTTATCAGACATATTTTCTACTGCCACAAAACTTTAGTGTCTTTATAATGTATATATAGTTCAGCTCGACGGGGATGTAGCTGTAGATATACTTTAGTTCAGTTGAGACTGTATTGGTTGGGACCAAGTGAATTTTGAACAACAAAAAAAAAAAACAATTACTTTGTGTATTGCACGACTTTTATATATATGCTTTTAGCGTGAGAGTGAAGAGCAGTGTAAAATGAGTAGTCTGTATATATAGTGTATTGTGTTCATATATAATAGTACGAAAGTATGATAATATTATAGTGTTGTAATATTGGTTGATTTTGGAGAAAAGTCCAGATAATTACGAAAGATTTACAAAAAAAATCAACCGGATGAAACAATAAAAGAAGGAACAAAAGTTGAAAGAGATACAAGATAGAAAGATAAGGAATACCAAAATGGATTACATTAAATAAAAGGAAAAAAATAGAATGGCAAGAATACAAAAATCAGTTGTTTATTTATATCAGTACATGTATCACTATGCAAAAATGCCAATCACCAAAACTTGTACCACTTTTGGTGCAATTTTTTTGATAAAGCCTTGAAGTGTTCCATTTCGCTCCAACAGTCTCTACCATATTCGCAGCCTGCCATATTAATAACGAAGTCATAGTTTTTGTAGAAGAATTGTGGGTCATCGGCCTTGTCACTACAGGCGCCTGGAGGGAAGGCGTTGATTTTTCTTAAAGGCAAGAAACCAATACGTTCTCGTACCCAAGATTGGGAGTTATACAATGTTTCCAAAGCGTCCTGTTCTTTGTGTTCCCATTGCATGTGCATTTGTTCATACATGGCTGGATCCCACCAGACGTCGAGTAGCATTTCTGTCCAGCTCAGTCTTCTCATCAAGAACGAGCCCAAGTTAAAACCACCGCAATCTTGGGTGATGATCATATCTACCGGCTGTGTGTAGTCAACGTACGGTTTGTCAATGGCCAAGCTCAATGGGTTGAATGTTTTCAAGGTTCTGTAAGTTGCATTTTCCAAGTCATCCAAAAAATGTTTTTCCAAGGATATCTGGGGTTCCATAATGTAGGTATGCAAGTCCAACCACCAAAACCATTCTGTATCTGGGAATTGACGCATTGTTTGTTTCATGATATCCACTTTTTCCCAAGACTCTCTCCACTCGTGGGAGTATCTCTTTTTTATGGTCATATCCTTAATGGTCAAACCGTAACCATGAAGTTTGGCATATTGCTTTTTGTTAGCAATTGATGAACGTTCAACAGACCATTCCTGTGGAGACTTCCATTTCAAAACACCTCCTCCTTCGTTGGCAGCCAAAATAATGACAACCTTTGGGCTGTTCCCACGGATGTGCGGTATGAACGGAACAGAAGTGAACGCAGAAAGAAAGAGCAATGTCACCAAAATGAGAAACGTTCTCTTGTATTGTAACACAAGATCTTTCAAAGAATTGAATGTTGTGTTGATTATACGCTGGATTCTGTTCAGCGACTTATTGGGTTTGAATGTGTTAGAGTACTCATCATTGCCGTTCTTTGAATCGCTATATGGATGATCCTTCTTCTCTAACTCGTTAGAGTAGGGTAATGTGAATCCCTGGCTAGCCATATCTTAACAAGAACAACGAATCAATCTTTTCCAACTAAAAAAAAATTGCACAATATTCCGGGAAAAAACAATTGGTAGCGCCACAAAGGTTTATATTTAGCGATACATTGGATCTACAGAGCTTTGATTCCTGATTTGGTGATCTATATATAGCAGATAAGGTGTATGGTGGCATGAGCAAATAACGAATTTACTTCAGCAACACTTTCATAAAAGTAGACAATACTCGACAAGAATAAGCAAAGAATTAAACTTTCGATAAATTGAAGAATCGAATCTTGGAAGAATACACGGATGAAACTTGAATAATCGAATCTTGGAAGAATAAACGGATGAAATTAGAATAATCGAAATAGACTTGAGAAGTTGATAATTAATCCAGTCTGAAGTTTCTCGTCAATGATTAAGCTTTTCCTTTTTTTGGTTTAGCTGGTAGAGGTTTCACTTTGATTTCCAAAGCTTCGTTGAAAGCTCCTCGGATGGCCATCTCTGAAGGCCTCTGTAGAAACGGGAAGTGGTTGATTATGGTATCGACAATCATGGAGATATTTTCGGCGCCGTTGGGTTTCTCTATATCCACAGTTATAACAAGATCTAACCTGGAGTCTGGTTCTTGGGATTGGTTTACAGGCTGGAACGCTTTTATAAATTTCCGCATAACCATTATGGTGGTTCTCTTGTGGCTCTCAAAATGAAGTGTCTGGTGGTTGTCTCCCCTGAGCTTGACTCGGTTATACGTGATATCCCATAGTTTCTTGCGGTTATCCTTAAGAAGATCAGGTTTGACAAAGTCTATGCCTATGTAATAAATTGTGGTATCACATGGAAGGTACTTGGGTTTTGATTGTTCAAAGTCCGCTAACAATTGTGTTCTATGTTTCAATTCATGGTTGTTTCTATCCAGCATCACAAACTGCGAGTCCACTAATGCCTGGAGACTGTTTTGGACCAAGAGCTTCGACCCGTTTCTGTTATTGTCGCTTTGGATATGCGGCCATTGGAATAACTTACTGAGCGCTTTAAATACAGTGGTCTTGCCGCATCCTACGGTCGCAATAGGTAGTATTACAATCTTCACTTGTTTTGTCATTATTTATGTGCGCTACCAGGATTCACAACAAAGTACAGCACTAAATTCTTTAGCAGTATTAGACACTACAAGCGTAATTATCACAAGTGTAAATTTTGAGAATGATGATCCAATAATACAAAAGCTGGAGAATTAAATGCAAGGCTTGAGTATAATTGTAAATCCTGAGCATAAACAAACTTGCAAAGCCTCTGAATGATGAACATTCTATAAAGCCTGAGATTTAACTGTGGATTCCATTGTGGTGAGCATCCCACTAATATCCTCGCATTATCTTAATGGTAACAAGTTCAGCTCTGAGCACTGTTGTCTACATAATGGGCATTCTGGATGTTCCCTAATCCAATCAACAATACAGTCCCAGCAAAACAAATGCCCACAATTTGCAGCAGAAGGGTTTGTCATTGGAGATAAACATAACATGCAAGCTCTGGAGTTTTCTGGAATGTACGGAAGAGCCTTTGGGTCTTCCAATTCAATTGTCTGGGCTTCAACTTTTAATTGATTTATGTCGTACACCAAGCTTGAATCTGCTATGTTTGTGTTTGTATCTTTTTCCTTTTCTATTTGATCAAACTTGCTATCATTATATTCCTTCCATTTTAACAAACCTTTTACTGCGTATTGTAACAAGATGATTCCACCCAAAAACGAGTAGTTACCAGCACGGTTCAAGTTCTTTTCTTCTTTGTTATGACCAAAGGCGTAACGCATACCAAACATTCGTTTTGAGAGGGAGTAGAACTCACCTCTAAAGTAGAAGATGGCTATATGTATGTTGAGCAATGTATCGAGTATTCTATGGTAGGAGCTTAAGAAGATTAACAATCTTTTCTTTAAACTAGCATCTTCGTACTTTTTCAATTCATCTTCATCCTTTGGTCTGAACTTCTTGACCAATCTGGATATAGCAAATGGAATAAGGGCGTATGATAAGATAAACCCAAGTCTTTGGAACAAACGAGGCAACTTTGTTCCGGATCTAGTAACATACACCAAATCGACGTATTCTTCACCGAGAGTTCTTGCTCCTATAAGGGTGGTGAGTACCAAGTAGAGAGATTTGGTGAGTACAGTGATCTCTTCTGAGTATGTGTTTATAAATCTCTGGCCCTTGAGGAACTGGAACACCTCCTGGACTTGAGTTCTGTATGATGATTCGAAATACACATCCTTCTGGTGTGCACGCACTATGTTTTGTTAGTGAGACGTTGTTAATGTCGTGTAGTCGATACTACGTACCTATTGTAGCTGCATCAGCAAATGGTAATGCTCTATCGTTGACTTTAGACATGTCAACTCCACTTTATGGGGAACTTTTTCAACCGAGGCCGTACAAAACCAGACGATGATTAACAAATTACGTAACCAGAATAAAAGCTGTAGGCCAACTGTGACATAGGGAGGCTGTCTGTTTGCATCAGAAACCAGACAATTTATTAAAAAAGTTGCAAGCTTCAAGGTTGGGTAATTTTACGGATAAATAACTTCTGGAGTATTTAACAATGGATTCAATGTAGGATTTATATGGATGACGAAGATGAATGAACCTCAGTAAAGAACAGACTGAAAACAAATGAGCATAAACGAAATAAATATATTAATGAACATAAATGATACATAAAGCAGAATAAGGGTGAAATTCAATCTTCGTTCGAATGAAAGAGCAACCAGTGTGAATAATCTCATGTGGAATAACTAGCCGTAACAAGCCATCTACAAATATCCTTTCTTCCTTTTATTATAAATATACAGGATGTGCAACATAAATACGGCCGTTAATGCAATAACTCAACATGATGAAGTTAGTCCAACTTAGCGATCAAAGAGTCCAAAACCTTGTCGAAGTCTAAGTTAGGGTCTTCCCAGTTAATGGCACCTGAAGAAGCAGCTACAGGCTTTGGTGGGTTCAACTTGGCGTATTCAGCCTTAGCTTGCTTGATTAACTTTTCTTCCTTCTTCCATTGGGCCAAAGTTTGCTTTTGTTCTTCAGCACGGGACAAGTTGAATCTGTGGACAGCACCGTAGACAAGACCAGCACCCAAAGCGGAGTATCTCAAGACATTGAAGGTAGACATGTTGAGTTGTGTTTTTGACTTTTTGACTTTTTCACAATTTTTTTTTTCTTTCTGGCTTAAAACCTTTTCATTGGTTGGAATTAGTGGTACGAAGCGCCTGTATATACGGGAAGGAAAAAAAGAGAGCATGTACAGACCACTTCGATACCTTGTTGTGATCTTGATGGCTATTCTAGTATCAGTTATTACGAGGAGTGGAGCTGGGACGCTTTACCGTTCTGGTTCGCAGGTGTTGGGTCTTAAGATCGCGACACGCCAATTCAGTATCACTTCGCCATGGGGGTCTAGTTCGAAAGGGTCTGGAAAATCCACGAGTGGAGGGTTTACCGAAGGGCACGGGGATTCTGGAGCCGGTGGTGGGTCTGATGGGGCAGGGCCATCTGTGAAATCGATATTGGGAACGCAGTGGGCGAATTTAGCTGCCAGTAACAACAACTTTGACCGGTCATTTGCATCATTTAACCAGTATAACATTGCTGTTGCGTTCCAGCCCAAGGACCGAGGCAAGGTGAGGCCTTCGAAAAGGGCCTCTAAGAACGAGGGGGCCACGAGTGCGATGTCTGCATCTGGGGAAGATAACTTGTTTGTATCGCGGGAGATTGGAGGAGGGTATGTAGCTGTTGGAGTAGCTGATGGTGTTGGAGGATGGAGTGAAGCTGGGTACGACTCTTCTGCGATTTCGCGCGAGCTCTGTGCGAGTATCCGCCGCAATTTCGAGCTTTCCAATGGTGACAACGCCACGCCCAAGCAATTGCTCGACACTTCGTACACACAGATTATGGAATCACCCTTGGTGGAGATCGGAGGAACTACCGCTTGCATTGGTATCTTGACTCCAGACAAAAAGTTGAAGGTTGCCAACTTGGGAGATTCATGGTGTGGTGTTTTCCGCAACTTTTCCTTGGTACACGAAACAACTTTCCAAGTACACAACTTCAACACTCCTTATCAATTAGCAAAGATCCCAGATCACATTGTGCAGCAGGCAACTAGAGAGGGTAGAAAGTACATTGTGGATTCGCCGAGTCAGGCAGATGAGTACACCTGGGACTTAGAATCAGGTGATGTTATTATCTTCGCTACGGATGGTGTCACTGATAACGTGATATCCAGGGATATCGAAATATTTTTGAAAGACCAACTTGAAGACAAACCAGACAACTTGGGCCCAGCTTCCAAGGTGTTTGTCAACGAAGTGGTTAAGGTATCTAAAGACACAAACTTTCCTAGTGCGTTTGCCCAAGAATTGTCCAGGTTGACAGGCCAAAAGTATCTCGGAGGCAAGGAAGATGATATCACAGTAGTTATGATACAGGTTAAATAGAAGATAGAAAAAGAAGTTGCAATAGTGAAAACATCCGTACCGCAATAATAGAAACTACACATAAACATCCGTACATCAATAATAGAAAGCTGTAAACGTGACTTGGCTTTTTTTTTACCTAAGACTATGGATTCACGGTTGAAGCCACGGATCCTTGGGTCTCCGTTCAAGTCTCCCCAGCATGTATCGAACAATATCTCTACAAATCTCTTTAGTGAGGATGAGAGCCCCGTCAGGTCTAGGGGGTCAAGGCGTAGAGAAGACCAATTCACACAGGATACACTACACTCGAAGGATACACTACACTCGAAGGATACACTACACTCGAAGGATACCCTACACTCGAGGGATACACTACACTCAAAGGATACAGAGTTCACAAGAGATACAGAGGAAGAGCCCACAAAAGAAGAGTTGATATGTCCATTATGTAACGAAACAATGATCAGCTTACACCAGTTGAATCGACACATTGATGATGTGCATACGTCGGACACGGAGTCCGATCCACCGGAAGGAGCGATTACGAATGCAATTAAAGATGCGTCGATATCGAAACTTTTAAATAACGATTTCCTCAAAAGCGATATAACCAAGTGGTTCAAGAGTAAAGTTCTAGAAGAGAACACTACGCCTACACCTCAGCCCAAAAGAACCTTGACTTTGGACTTGTTGGATAATAATAGAGGGTTTAGTCTTGGTGACGATATCAAGCCCCAAACAAAGGCTGCAAGTCCTTCATCTAGCCTGTTTAAAAACCGCATTAGCCGGGTTCACTGGAAACAACTGTTACCGTCAAGCACATGTGCAACCATGGGGTGTACCAAAGTGCTCAGTGTACGCAATGGCATTGTCAATTGTCGTAGATGTGGGGATTTGTTCTGCAATGAACACACCACCTACAGAGTACGCTTATCCAACGGGAGTCCCCATCCTAATTACGATAACACCGCAGAGGGTGTTTGGTCAAGATGCTGTGTTTCGTGCTACGAAGGTAAACCAGACTTGGTTGCTGGTACACAAGTGAACCTGCGTGATTTAACGCTTGAGTTTAAGAAGAAAAGACTGGAAAACATTGAAGATAAACAATTCCAAAGAAACCAGATTATCAGGCGTTTTATCAACCTTGCAAAACAACTTGTCGAACAAGAAGAGCAACGGGCAAACTCATGGCTTCGGTTTACCACCAGTGACCTCAAGAATAACATCGAATGGGATAATAGAGACAACTGTAATATATGTCTTACTAACTTTAACATCATAATACGTAAACACCATTGCAGGCTCTGTGGGTTTTCTGTGTGTGATGATTCCTATCGCGAGCGTAAAGATTGCTCAATAATGGTTCCATTAGTTAAACTAGTGGAAAAGTTGCCAAACCTAAGCTACCTGTCCAAAGTGACGGATCATGCGGTACCACCCTCAATCACATTCAGATGTTGTGTGAATTGTAAAAACTTGTTGCTCTATGATTGGAAACTAGACCTTAAAAACACAGCTGAGGATCCAATAGGATCGCAGATTTTCAAAATATATGACACTTTGCTTATTCTTAAGAATCAAATCAATATGCTTATTCCAAGGTATGAAAAGTCAATCAACTCATTCTACAACTCGGATTATAATGGCGCCGATAATGCCATCAACAAGGTGCGATTACGGTTAATCAAAAGTCTCAAAGATTTCGAAAAATTAGTTCTCAAGTTCAAGGCTTCCTTTTTCATACCGGGCGCAAAGATCACTGTTCTTGAAGAGTTTAAATCACATGGCCAAATTTTACTCAACATTTATCAAGCGTTGGTTGTGTTTTTACAGGAGAATTTGACTCGTTTTAAGGATTTGAATACAGAGTATGAGGCAAGAGAAGCGGAGAGGTTGAAAGAATTGAAAGAAACTGAAGCAAGAATAAAGGGAGTAACAGACCCAAACCAGGATTCCGATGAGGTGAAGTTAACTAAAAAACAAATCAGAGAGTTGCGCGAGCAACTCATGGTGATGAATGAGCAAAAGTATTTGGTTGAGCAAATGATCCAGGATAAGATAAAACAACGGAAATTTGAAGAATTGAATTCTTTGAATGAAAACAAGTTAGAATTGGATACGATAATTACTGATTTAGAGTCTCAATTAGGAGAATTTAGATTTTAATATGCATAATAATAATAATAATGAATAGAGTGTAAAAGAATGACAGAATGCCAGTATGAAGAGACAGAGAAGAAGAAACAAAAAGCATACCCCGCGAAGAACGAGCAGAATGAAACAGGAGGGACTGAACAAATAGAGGGAAGTTATACAACGAACAAGATAGAGCGAGATCAGAGAGAGAGAGACAGAATGATACAAATGGGGAACTAGAAAATACGTAATTACAAATAACAAAACTGGGGTATTAAGGTCCATATTGGTATTCTCAAAATTAAATAAATATCGTTATAATTGCAGGAGCAATATGCAAGTCATAAGAGTGAATGCCTAGTTCACCAAAGGTTGGCGAGTCTCAGGATTGCTTGAGATCAGGTGTTTTTGTACCAGTTCCGAATCTTGAGTGGTGGATACATCGTTTGTATCTTTTTCAACATGGTTTTCCTCATCGTCCACCGTATCTTCAGCGTGGACCCATTTCCTCATGAAGTTGACCAAGACCTGGGCAGTGATCACCTGTTCACTTTGATACAAGACCAAAGGCACCAACAAGATACCCAAGTTTGGATTTTTAGCGCCGTATTGGGAGGAAACAAGGGAGACACCCAAAGCTGCTGTTTTAGCTGGTCCACATAGCATTATGGCTACGGTATCTTTTCTGTTGTAGTAGAACGGACGGAAGAACATGTACAGGTACTTGTACAAGGTGGAGGAGGATTCATTTGGAGGTATCCAGAAGAATCTTTTGACAAACCACGGTCTAGCATAGAAGTATGACAAAACTGTGAAGAATAAGTAGATGCCGATGTTGAAGAAGACCAAAAAGATGATTGAGGCGTGGGACACAGAAGTGAAAGCGTGTTGGGCGAAAGCAGTTGAAAAAGATTGATACATGATGAAGATCAACATGAGGGATCCAATTTTGTTCAATTTGAAAGTTGTGGCAGTCCACTTTGTTTGCTTTGGGAAGATGTTCTGGACCACTTGACCAACGAAGATTGGTATAAACACAGACAAGCCCAACTGTTTCATTGTGTGTTTGTATAATTCACCGATGGAAGTTTGGGCGCCATTACCTGCGCCCTGTTGATGGCTAGGGTTACCAAATTCCCAACCACCAGACATGTACAACTGCAACAAGGCTGGGGTAATAAATGCCCCGAGAATGTTACCCACAAAGACTTCACACAAAGTTAAGATATCGTTACCATGAGCTGCCTTGGTCATGACCACGTTTGAAGAGACAGTTGTTGGACAAGCGTGGGTGACTATCATTCCCACAAGCATCCACTTGTCGATATTGTGGTTGTGTGCATGTTTGATACCTGAGGCAATGCCGTAAATGATCAGAGAAGTGATCAAGAAAGATAAGGACAAGACTGTAAAATGTGCTCTCCAGTTTGCCGCGTTTTTGATCAAGTCTTTGGTAGACATGGTTAAGCCCGAGATGAGGAAGATTACCGCAACAGCACCATAGCCAATAGTGTACTCTGCTTTAATGGTACCACCTTGTTTAGCAAACAGCGGCCACAAATGAGCAAAGACGATTAGAATAGCCAAAACTATAAAAAACCATTGGGCAAGCAAGAAATTGAATATCTTCTTAGCCCAATACTTGACATCCTTCTTGTTATCTTCTGGCATGTCAATATGTAATCTTTTTGTTTTATTTAGTATTTCTCTCTGGATGCCTCAAAACGGGGGACTGCTGTGTTTGAGCTTTTCTAAGGTGATTTTAAGAAAGTGACTTGAAGGGGAGGGTTATGCTTGAGTATTTAAGTAGAATTGGTTTCTGATATACAATACGGTGAATTCAGACTTTTCCATTACGTTACGTAAGCATTCAATTAGGTATATCGGGACTCCCGACCAGTGTTTCCGAGATTTTGTATGGTAAAGTCACGTGTATCGGCCCGGTTAATTATGAATTTTATCTAGGTGATGCAATCACTATGGCTGACAACGATAGAGCATATGAAAAAGAGCCAACATAAAGGCGTGCACATAACTCTGCCGTATGTCCGTTACACGGAGCACCAAATTTTCCAAGAAAAACACGCGACTCGTATAAGCTGAGCCAGCTTGAGCCAACTGATATAAGCCCCATGAGCAGATAAGCCTGTCTGTCAATTTTTCTCACGTGAGTGTGTATAACGTGACTAGTCACGCCGAACGGAGCTGTTTGGGTTTCATTTGGAGGCACTTTCCTCATTTGGACGAATTATAAACAAATAAGACTTCCAACTTGAGAAGAAACATAAACAGTTTGTCTATCTCTTAATAAAAAAAAAACATATCAGGTTTGAAACATTGATTCGCAACACACAACAAGGGAAGAGGAGATAAAAATACCAACAGTTCTCACCACAAAGAGTTTTTATTAACAACAATAAAGACATGACGCCAGACAGCACGACATTTGTGAATAACTTCTGGGGAGGAGAAGTTGGGTTGAAGACCATTGAGACCAAAGTGAAGCACTCGCTTCAGACTTTACACGAATTGGTTGAGTATTTCCAGGAGAGGGTGCTCATTGAGAAAGAATACAACAAGAAGATAGCGAAGCTCAATGGGAAAGTAACCTTGGGGTCCCAAGAGACGGGCTCGCTCAAGATAGCCTTGGACAAGTTGCTGTATGAGAATTCGCAGATGGTGAAGTACTCCGCCAAGTTCACCAAGAGCGTCTCACAATTGAACTTGGACAAGGCCACCGACTTCACCTCTATTTATACCAAATCAACAAACAAAATCTTGCACCACATCACCAAGATCACATTCAAGAAAGCGGATGCCTGGAAACATCTCCAGTCAACAAAGGAGAAGTACAAGGTGGACTGTCAACAATTCAAATCACTCCAATTGTGTATACAAACCACCTGGGGTAAGGAATTGGAAAAGCACGAGGCTAAATTGGCAAAAGTTGTACACTCCAAGCTGCATCTGAAGAAAGAATACCAAATTGCTCTTCTTGCCTTTAAGGACTTGCACGAGATTTATGTCCGTGACTGGTCCATCGCCTTACAAGATATCTACAAGCTCGAATTAGAAAAAATCCAATTGTGCAAAGTGAATTGTTTCAACTTTTGCAATCATATTGCAACCCTCTGTGTCGATAATGACCAGAGTGTCGACTTGGCTCGTTCGGTGTTTGCCCAAATCCAACCGCAAAGAGATTTACAAGACTTTTCAACAAACTTTGGAACAGGTAATAAGATTGCTGCTGAGCCCACTTTCATAGACTTTATGAATGGCTACGACGATGACGACGATCTTGGGTTCAAGACTGCTCAATTCGATTTGCCAGATTACCAGCCAGTATTGCTGAAACTGTACTCTCCACAAACATCACCTCAACAGACCCACCAGCAAATACAGCATTCACAATACCAACTGCAATACAATCAACCGCACCAGCTGCACCAAAGTTCTCAAAGTGCCCAAAGTGCTAATATTACCCGAGGTGTTCAAGATTCCGAAAGCGTTCACCACAGCTCACAATACCACCAATCTAAACCAAGTAATGCATTTACTTCAAGTGTAGCGCATTTACCACCAGTCCTGTTACCACCACCAAAAAGTGCACCTAAACATATACCCAAGACGCCTTCACCAACTAGAAGCAACGGAGGTTTCCAACAAAGCACTGGATCGCACTACTCTAGTTCTCCAGACGATATCTTTGATAAAGAATTTAAGTCGAGCACGGGGTCAAACTATTCAAACCCAACCAACTATTCGCTGCAATCTGAGAGACACTGGGCATCTCCTAGACGTAAGGAGAAGCAACTTAACAAAGTGCAAGAGGAGATTAATTTGAAGTCTAAGGAATTACCCCCATTATATAAACAATATCAAGCACAACAATTACGTGAGCTGCAGCAGAAGGAAAGAGACCAGCAAACACCGATTATGAAGGACTTCTCCATTGACTTTATTGCCAAAGCCTTGGAGGATTTGAACCAAGGAGGTAACGGTGATGTTTCACAGTTCCGTCGTTCTGTTAGAAGAGCGCGAGAAGAGGAGCGTATGAAGAATGAAGAATACAGAGCCAAGACTGCGCCAACAACCCCACACCAGAAACATATGTCTATGTCTGATTACGTTGATGATCGTCATGAAGTCGCTACGAGATACGAATCGATATCATTTACACCACTGCAAGCAGCCCAGCTGCAGCTGGGCTACGACGGCTACGACGCTGAGAGCCGCCCACACTACCACCAGCGTGCAAAGTCCATGGTTGACTTGGATGACTCTTTAAGTACCACTATTGTGGATGTGAAGAGAAAGTCCGTTGGGAGAGCGCCCTCGCTTTCGAGAAGTGCAGCAGCTTCCAGGTCGTATACTAACTTGCATTCGATGATACTGGATGACGTTACTCCAATAACAAAGCAAAAGTTTGTCACAAAGGCCAAAGCGAGATACTCTTACAAACCACTGCAAAACGGAGAGCTTTTCTTCAAAAAGGGCTGGGGAATGTACGTGATACACAAACAAGAAGATAACTGGTTCTTGTGTGAGCTTTCGTATGGTTCCGGTGATGCAGAGGGTATGGTGGGATTAGTGCCTGGTAATTATCTCGTTGAGGGAAATGACTTGTTCTAGTGTCAAGGCAGACTATTTTCCCCTTTACAGTGGGTAAAATTTATGCTCATGGTAAGAACTGTTCCGGGAGGTTATACTGAGGAACGGGTCAGACCAGAGTTTATTATTGCGGTAGGGATGTTTAATAATCACGTGATGATTGTATATATGGACTTTTTTTTAAATAGCTGATGTAATATAGAATTGATGTCAATAGGAGCCAGTAAAGTGGGGGAGCCGTACTCAATTCGTAACTTGCCGCCGTTGATTATTGGGGGAGCTGTTTTCAATACACAGTACTCTGATGATCCGTACGCATTACCAGCCACTGAGATCTTGAAGTATGCCTTTGACCATGGGTTGAATGCGTTGGACACCAGTCCATACTATGGTCCATCCGAGGAGATTATTGGGCAGAGTTTAGCCAAAGTTGGATTTCCAAGGGATCAGTACTATATTTGTACAAAGGCCGGTAGAGTTCGTCTAGACGAGTTTGATTACAGTCGTCCACTGGTTCGGAGATCTGTGGAGAGATCATGTGAGCGTTTGGGCACCAGCTACTTGGACTTGGTTTATATGCATGATATTGAGTTTGTTGCCACGGATGAGATTCTTGATGCCTTGCGTGAGTTGAAGCAGATGAAGGATGAAGGAATTATCCGTAATATTGGTGTTTCTGGATACCCAGTGCAATTACTTTATGATATTTCTCTCCGCTGTGTGAACGAAGCTGATATTGGTCCATTAGATGCCATTTTATCTTATTGTCATGGATGCATTCAAAATACCATTTTATTTGACATGGAACGCAAATTCTATGACGATTGTAAGATCAAAAAGGTGATGAATGGATCCATTTTGAGCATGTCTTTACTCAGATCTGGGGAAACCATGTCTTTTCATCCTGGAGGCGAGAAATTGAAACAAGCGGTGGCCAAGGTTGCGCAGGATTTACTTGTGAGCGAGAAAGTTGAATTGGCTGATTTGGCTACTCGGTATGCCATTAGAAGGTGGCTATTCAATGAAGATGCGCCCGAGGTTCCGGAATTGCAATGGAATAAAGATAAATCTATTGTTTTGGGTGTGAATGAGATGGGTCAATTGAAGAGTGCCATCGCGGCATATCTCGGTGTCAAGAAGAAAGAGCAGGAAAAAGAGGATGAAAGGCTTTATAGAAAGGTGATTGGGGAGCTTGGTGATCATTTCAACGAGACATGGGCCAGTGGATTAGAAGGTAGATGAGAATGATGATCGAAAAGAGATAATAAAGAAATTGATGAATTGACTGTAGAGTGATGATCTTGATAATTGTAAAGTGAGTCAGATATTTATATCATACTTTTGAGAGTTTGGACAATTGACTACGGTGGAGTGATTGATATGCTGTGAAGTGATTATATAACTATAGCGTGATTAGAAAGTGAGAAAAGAAAATGATATTAGTTGGATGATAGTGATTTAGATGATAGTTAGTAAACTAAACTTATGTTGATTTTTATTAGACAGACTCATATTCAAGTCCTACTAGTGAGATAAGGAAAGCACTAACCTCTAAACATCCAACGGCGAAAGTTGAGAGGTGCGCCAAGGAGTCACCATTGAACTGAAGTTCTTGATCTTTAAAAGAATAACAGTGGATAAAATCAATAAGCAATTGGTGGTAGAAGCCGCGAGCACTACACAGACACCAATGGATAGTTAAAACTCATTAAGAGGCGAATATCAAAGCCAATTAGACCTTGGAAAAGGTTGATTCTTTGACTATTGATGCTGTGATGGAGAAGGCGATGGGTTCTAGCTTAACACAGACCAAGAATGAAAGTGGTAATGATAAATGTGACTGTGGCGATAAGAGTGAGAGTAGTGTTGATAAGGGAGAAGTGACGATAAGCGTGAATAAAATCTTGGTGAAAAAGCGAGTATTAAGGGTAAGTAAAGAGTAAGGGTGAGTAGGGTAAGTAAAGAGTAGGGTGAGTAGGGTAAGTAAAGAGTAGGGTGAGTAGGGTAAGTAAAGAGTAAGGGTGAGTAGGATAAGTAAAGAGTAAGGTGAGTAGGGGTAATCAAGAGAACAAGAAGAACAAAGATTAACCATGCTTAACATACCGTAACTGCAAAATGAACATAACAGTGATTAAAGGAAATATAGTCAAAGCAGAAGTCAGTCGCTTACGCCTACGGGTAAGCAGCTCAGCTTTATAAACAAACAAGTAGTGAATTTTCTTGTCGCGAGAATTTTAATTAGCTAACATGACGAAGAACAGGAGCAAAAAGAAGGGAAACAAGAGGAAGACCTTCCAAAGCCAGAGCATGATTCATGGTGGCGAAGGGCGGTATGGGGGGTCAGGAGACCGAGCATCGCAGAGCAACTCTTTGAGTGTTCTGGAAGGGGGTTCCAGGTACCAAGAAGCACAGGACCACCAGGATGACTTTTTGAGGTATAACTTGGAGGGACGAAGGAGCAGGAATAAGCACGGTGGCAGGGCATATTCCCGGGAACAGGATGAGTCATACTTGGGTACCTTTATTGATCAGCGAATGTATAGCCAGAAACCAACGAGACTGTCCAAGAACGCAGCAAACACATTGAATGGACTGAAGCAAGCAAAAGGCGACAGAGACGAGTCTTCGCTCCCGCTCACCAATCGGAATTTGAAGAACCTACTCCACCACCAACCAAGAGTGTCTGATAAGCAGTATGGATCTGTAGTTTTGGATATGGACCGATACACGGACGAGCAGAGGCGCATTGCCAAATCCTCCCCCTTTGAGGAAATGAGCATGCATTCTGCGAGTGTGGACAGCGATGAGGATTCCGTGAACTCGCTCGAGTTTGGAGCTTCTAATCCATCCAGTGAACACCTGGGTGACCTGACGTCGCTCGATGACGTCTGTTTCCCGGATTACTATGACGTAATGGGCGCCACGCAATCCAGTAACGAGTATGAGTGGCCGGATCTAAAGGTATTGGAGGAGTTTGTGAGGGAGGAATTAGAAGAAGCAGCACAAGAGAATCTTCAGCATGTTAGCTTTGAAAACTCAGCAGTTAACTTTGAGCATCCAGTTGCACGAAAGATGGTTAGTAGATCACTGTTGCGTAATTCTCCTTTAATTTCACCAACCACCAGATTTCCATCTAACGATAATGAGCAGCCAACAGAAAATGCACCCCTCCTCTCCAACTATAGAGCTAATGAGACTGAGGGTATGGAGGACCTGGGCTCGGTGCGCATTAGACCAACCCCCATCCAACCATGGGAAAAGTCCAAGGAGCTGATTTTGAAGGCACAAAAGAACCAAAAGAATAGCTCGTACAGATTCACATACTTTAGAGAAGACTTGGATAGAACTGTACATTCGCAAACTATCAGTGGGTTGCTTGCTGGGGATTCAAACGAGGATTCCGGAAGCAGTATGTCTGGCAAGGTGGAAGAAGTAATCAGCACAGAAAACCCTGACGATATTTACGACAAATTGCAAAACCTTTTCCAACCATACACATATACTGCACGCATATCGAGGTCTCCATCTGCAGCAAGCATTAGTAATTTGGGATCCCCCAAAATGAACGACACGAGCGCGGAGCTGTCACACTTGCAGCCATTGACCAAGATCCTGGCCACTTTGAAGGGCGCAGGGGAGTCCACTGGAACGACTCACTTTCAGCCATTAACCAAGATACTGGCCACTTTGAAGGGCGAAGGGGAGGGAGCAGGATCAGTACCCACTGGTGCCGCCACACCAGTTCACCGGAGTGCAACTCCGCAACCGGAGCTGGAAATATTCAACGCGACGCCTTTTTGGTTGGATGTGTTGGACCCCACAGAAGAGGAAATGAAGGTACTTTCCAAAACGTTTGGAATCCATCCATTGACTACCGAAGATATATTTTTAGGGGAAGCCCGTGAAAAGGTTGAAGTATTCAAGTCATACTATTTTATCTGTTTCACTTCGTTCGATATCGTGTACGAGAGACGCAAACAGCGTGCTAAAGAGAACGAAAAGAAGTTGAATAAATTGCAGGAGATGTACGATAGCAGCGACAGAGACGATGTTAACAGTATTTTTGGTTCTGCCGACCGCAAGTCACGAATCTGGAACTATATTAGAGGGGCCATGGGTGGTAAGAGTAACAGCCGCCGTGGAACGTATGACCCATCGTTCCTTCACTCGAAGGATTCGTCATCGAATAGTTCCAAGAAGAAAAAGATTAGGGAAGGCGAGTTACAGCCATTGAATATGTACTTGCTTGTTTTCAAGGATGCAATGATCACGTTTCACTTTTCGCCCACACCACACCCTATAAATGTGCGTAGAAGAGCCCGTCTTCTCCGCGACTACCTTACAGTAACATCCGATTGGATGTGCTATGCACTCGTGGACGATATAACCGATTCATTTGCGCCAATGATCGAAAGCATTGAAGAGGAGGTGAATCTGATTGAGGATGCTATATTGAAGATGCACTCTGGCGACAATGATCTGGAGCTGGATGATCTGGATGATCTGGATGTGGAGAGCGAGTTTGAGGATGATGCATACTTTGAAGACATCACACCTTCAAAACGCTTGAGCAGCCGGCAGGCAATGATGAAACACAGTGGAGACACCAACATATTCTTCAGACGGTCGCGGTCTAAGTCAACAGTGGAGCACGGAATGGTCCGGTCAGGTTTGGCGCGTATGCGCACGAATTCTGCCAAGAGTGGTTCGTCGAAAAGCTCCAAGTCGTCCAAGTCCACGGCGTCAAAGATCATCAGCTGGAGGCGTAAGGGAGACATGTTGCGTCGTATCGGTGAATGCCGCAAGCGGGTCATGTCGATATTGCGTTTACTTGGGTCCAAGGCGGACGTTATCCGTGCTTTCAGCAAAAGGTTCAGCGAGGGAATGTACGAGAATAGACTGACACTGAAGAGTGAGATAGGAATGTACTTGGGCGATATCCAGGACCACATTGTAACCATGGTTCAATCCCTCAACCACTATGAAAAGTTGCTTGCTAGGTTCCATTCGAATTATTTGGCCCAAATTAATATTGATATGACCAAAGTCAATAACGATACAAACGATGTCTTGGGTAAGATCACCATATTGGGTACCATTGTATTGCCTATGAATGTCGTCACGGGTCTTTGGGGTATGAACTGTATTGTTCCTGGCCAGAACCAGGACGACTTGGTGTGGTTCTACGGTATTGTTTTGAGTATGTTTCTTTTCAGTCTTCTAGCTTATAATTACGCAAGAAAGGTTACAGGTTTATAGTTACAACTAACTGCATCTGGCGTTCCCTAGTTGCAGCAGTACCAAAGCTGCCTTGATATTATCTTTGTAGTCTTCAATATTGTTCTTTTAATGACCTTCTTTACATCTATATCTATCATCTTTTGAAGTCTATAAAATGTTCATTCAAAGGTATAAAAGCTTGTTCTATCATGGATTTCATCTACTCTCCTGGTGTTCTGATGTTCTGTCTTTCAGTCACGTTGTCTTTTCTTCTCTGTTGATTACTCTGCGGTACACTTTTGCCACCATTCACCCTTTCTCCATATTAGCCATCCGCAAGGGTTCCCTTATTCAGTATTGAAGTTTGGATTTTTCCCCTCGCCTCAATGAATCGCGAAATTTCAAGCAATCGAAGGCAAAAGCAAAAAACAAAAAAATTAAAAAACAGATAACACTTTATCAATTGAATATCACGATGAGTATCCAGATGTCATTAGTATTTGCCACGTTGGTTGGTCAAATGATTGGTCTTGTAACAATTCTTTTACCTCTTCCATATCCAGTGAGAAAGAAGATTGTTGCATTTACCTATGTGTTAGAGAAGTCTCAGCACTTCAAAGTTGTTGTTGGATTCAGTGTTGTATTATTGTTAATGCAATTTATGGATTGTATCAATCGTTTGAGAAGATACTCTGGTGCCAATGAGTTTTTGAACCACGACCAGTTGGCCAGTAAGTTTTACTCGCAAAGAAACTTGTATTTGACGGGTGCTGTTTTGTACTTGAACTTGGCCATTGCCATTCTGGTTTCGATTGTTAGAAAGATGGTGAAGAAGGAAGCAGAATATAGACAACTCAAAGAAAAGAATTCCCCGGAAACTAAAGAGGACGAGGAAGGAGAAATCGAAAAATATAAGCAATTGATCAAGTTGAAGGAGCAGGATATTTTGGCTTTCAAAAAACAGTTGTCTGGATTACAAACTGCTTACGATGGTTTAACTGAGGAGAGTTCTGTGAAGAAGGATGATTAGTGTTTCGATGTAGAGGTCACGCTAACAGAGGTCACGCTAACAGAGGTCACGCTAACAGAGGGCACACTAACAGAGGGCACACTAACAGAGGGCACACTAACAGACCCGCAGCTCGCAAACTTATAGCAGCACCAGAAAAGGGAATAGGATTTAATACTACATTCACATGAGATTTACGTAAACTAAAACTAAAACATAACAAATTAAGGAAATAAAGAGACAACTGTAAATTAAGCAGTGTGAGCGCTGTAGTTACCTGTAACCAAATGTCTACTGGCCGGGAGTTCTCTACCATCGTTTATATCTATGATCGATGCAAATTTGATTCCTGGATCTGAAACTTGGAACTTCAATTGCAACCCAGCTTCATGCTCGTGTCCCAAGCCATTTGTGAAAAATCTAGCCAACACCTTCTCCTCAGGGTCAGCAACGCTTAATATCAAAGGGTCGGTGTATCTCCAAGTAACCCTGTTGGTTTCATTGTTCAACGATCCGACTGGCTTGGAAACAGCAGAACTGGTCTCAACACCAGGAGCCAAGGCTGCACTGATAACCAAGTTGCTCAAGGTGACAGATCGATACTCTGGGCTTAATTTTAAGCTAATGATTAAACTGGACTGATGTGGTTCGTGCTTCCAAACGTGCAGTATCAAAACAGGAACTTGTTGTTCATTCAACTTAACTGAGTACTTGAGTCCTCCCAAGGTGTTGGTGGTAATCAAATCAGTCCTCAACTTGTACACATCATTTCCCGCATCTTCAACAAAACTATCGTTCAATATAATCTTGTCAAACTTGTTAGGAATCTTGAGGCTAATGGCCCCAGATGAGGCTGAATCATAGATACTTGGGTTGTAGTTGAATGCAATCTCACCAATGATTTGTGACTTGGTTAAGTTACCATCATGGAAAGTGGCGTTTATAACTTCAGATATTGAAGAGTTCAATCCTTCAATCGTGTTAGCGCTCGAACCCACAAAATGTTGAACAAAGTCATTTTGCTTTAACAAAGCTCCACCGGTATCTTGTTTTTGTATCGACTCTCTCACATCTGATTTGGACTCGATTGGACCATTTTCATCAATAGTCCCGATACTGTCACCTAGAGCAGCACTAGCTACACCAGCAGTAACCGCAGTTGCAATTCCAGAATTGTGCGAAGCTGGCAAGTTATGGAATATCTGCGAAGCGATATCTTGTCTTCTTAATGGTTGGTCTTCATTATGGTGCACAACCTTTCTTGATGGAGGTGGTGGGGGAGGTGCTTGGTGAATTACACCAGAGTCCCCAGGAATAGTTGGTTGAATAGTTGGTTCTGGGAAGGAAGTCTCTTCATCGGGGAATTGTGGTTTGTTGGTAAACTTTGGAGTGGACTTGAATTCCAGACTATTTTGCACTGAAAATGTACTTTGGGAAGTTGAACTTGCATTTGAAGTTCCGAAAACATTTGTACTCGCAGAGTTGGGGATTTCTGAATGAGCAGTGTATGTATTGGCTGGGTTCAAACTAGTCTTTTCCTCAGCAGCAAATGGTGATTTGCTAACTGCTTCAGCCACTGGTACATCCCCAGACAAGTTATGTTTCTCCAACATGGACAATCTATTACTACCCTTAATGTCATCTGGTCCATCCTCTTCTGAAGATTCTGATTCCTCGTATTTTACCACATTTGGCGAATCATGTTGAGGGATATTCAAAACGTTTTTAATAGGAGTAACTGGGTTAACTGGATTAACTGGTGGTTGAGAAAGGGCATTATTGTTGGCATTTCTAGAGGCATCAAGTTCTGGTGAAACAGTACTTTTGCTTTGTGGGTTTGTATAGAAACCTGGAGCAGCGAATGCTTTTTGATCAGGAGAAGCAACTACTCTAGCACTCTTTTCGACTGGTGCTGTATGAGGCTGTTGCTGCTTTTGACTATCAAATCTCTTGAGAGTAGAACCTCTAGAAACGTTTACTTGATTTTGGTATGTATTGGCAAGAGGCAATTGGTTGGAAGCTGTAGAGTGAATTGACTCATCCTCAGAGATTTTTCCAATTTTCTTTGGCTGCTGTTTTTCCTTCTTTTTTCTACCAAAGATAGATCCAACCTTTGACTTTAACTTAGAAGTTTTCTTCCCACTTGAAGATGAAACAATCGAATGGTTATCATTTTGATTGGAGTTTATACTTGGGAAATTGCTCAATCTTTTGCTTTGTCTATCGGAGTTGAGATTTTCTGTGGCTTTTAACAGGTGTTGTTGCTGCTTTACAAATTTTCCAAAGAACAGATCATTTGAAACAGGTTCGAAGTTGGTTTTTTGCAAGTATTGCAAGTAGTAATTCAACTCATCGGATAATTGGAAGTTTTTCAACAAGTACTTTGTTGACTCTTCATTGTGGTTCAATTCTTTATTTAATCTTTGATTCTGGGATTGTAAAAAGTTGAAGATAACATCAAACGTCAACTGAACTTCTTGAGACTTGAAGTTTTCCAAATTGGAGAAGGAAGCTGGTGCCTTGTAGTTCCAATCTATTTCGGCTGAGCTGGCGCCCTTGGACAACTTTTCACTAACCTCCTTTAATTCTTGACTATTAATCAATAATTCCGAAATTTGAACTTCCCTTTGGAAAAGATGATGTAATGGTGCCAATACATCATTCTTAATGGTTCTATCAACCAAGTCCAACTGCTTGACTTCGTTGTTGACAGTAGATAAAACCGAGTTCCAGTATCTTGGAAAATTGCTATACTCTCCATGGAATTGTTCTTGGGTAAAGAAGCGGGAACCATTTTCTGACAAGACCTGTAACTGCTTCCTATAAGCCTGTAACGCAGCTCCGTATTCACTAAACCAGTTGATCAAGTCGTCGTTAATTAACTTCGACAGCGAATTCAAGGAGTTTGGAAGAATGTTAGCAGCCTGTTGGGGGGACTTGGTGGTGAGGATCGCAGTAGCAAAGTCAACACCAGCCGTGACTCCTGAACCATCGGCTATTTCATGTGCGCCACCAGAGTGGGGTTGTCGGGACATCGTAAATTGGGTTCTACTTGTTGTAGAAGTTAATTATCAAGCAAAAATTCAAAAGGATTATTGTACTAACTAGTAACTTAGTCGTACTATTGCAAATTCGGGTCTCTCAATTGGATATTTGAGAACAATTTGCTTCTGCTTCAATGATCGCCCTTTTGATTATCAATTCAAAATTCGTTTGTTTTCCACATTTTTTTTTGTGTGTGTTCAAAATTGCTACCGTTCTCAAGTTTTCTCGGTAAATCTGGCAACCACAAGTAATAGCTGTGCCGGACAATGCCGTTCGTGACTAAACACGTGACTAATATATCGAATGAGTAACAGGACGATATGTCCTCAAAGGCTGTTTTTGTGAGAGGCAATCCCATTGGTTCATTCTTCCAAGCATTCCACTTTTTTAAATGGTTTGTATTTTTTACTTGGATATCGTACCATGTTTAGTTTGTTGTCAAATGTCAACCGATAGAGATGATCAACGAAAATAATAAAAAGAGTTTTCTTATAAAAAAAATGCATTTAGGGGTATCCTTCCGAAGGTGGCTACCAAGTGATATTTGGTCAGCTTCTTCCTTGATTTGTAGTTTGCAAAACATAGGCTAGTTGGTGTTTTTTGAGATTTTTAACAATTTTTCGCAGCAAAATCGGAAAAGAATAATGGTGTTCCAGCTAGATCTAGTAAAGATCACTCTTAGATTACTAACAAAAGCTTTCTTATATTATTTTGAGACCAAATAACATCTAATCGGATCTGGAGGACACATACCACTCAATATGGGACCTTATCCAATATACAAATCGACTTTTCCAACTTGCTGTTAACCAAACACAGTCATGGCAAAAGGTGGTGAGACTTCTATATGACCAATAATGGAACCCCCAACAAAACTAATATCTGATTGACCAATTCTAAATCGGGTTTTACTTTTAGGTGAAGACAGTGACTCGTCATATTATGAAAGAACTATGCAATTACCTATGTCTCAATTACCTCTGATTTTCGCTTCTATCAAAATCTATAGAGAGCATGCATAGTAGGATATTCAACAACTTCACAACTGCTATTGTAGTAGCCAATCCATATCAGTTATGTAATTGACTTATAGTTTGCTATTTCTCATTGGACTATTTCTCATTTGACATGCGATAACTGTCAAGAAATAATTGCATTACTGTGAATTTGCAATACAAGAGCAAATCAAGTATTGAAAACTTGAAAAATTGTAAACTGTTTATTATAACAAGTATATACTAGAAAGTAGAAATTTTACACCGCGAGGATTGGGTGATCGAATTGAAAGCAAAGAAACATGAACATTACGAGACCCGGTTATGGGGTATATATATTAGAGTTAAGAAGCTTAAATCATCAAAACCATAGCGGCCAAAACACCACCAACAGAACCAATCAAAGCTGGACCATTTGCTACGGCTTTACCTGGTTGAATAGTTGGTTGCGCACCTTCACCAGCAGACTTGGAAGAAGATTCAGGAGCAGAGGAGGGCTTTGAATCTTCTGACTTGGTGGTATCATCAGTAGGGTGAGATTCTTCACCAGCAGACTTGGATGGTTCTTGGGTCTCATTAGCTGTTTTTTCAGTAGAAGTTGGAGCCAGTGGAGAAGGGGTGTCAGTGGTAGTGGCTTCAGCGGAAGGTTCAGCAGTAGTAGTGGTTTCCACGTTGTTTGCAATAGCGCTCGAAAGAGCTTGCAGAATGGAGGCTGGAAGCATCCAGTATGGCTCCCAGACACCAGCTTTTGAACAAGCAGCGGTGGCTTGAGATGCAACATCGGCAACATTTGAGCCAGCCTTACAGTTGTCAATAACACATTGGGCAACTGGTCCACCGTATTGTGGCATGACACACAAACAGCCAGTGTCCCAATATGGGCATGGGGTGTTATCAGTGCCTTGCTTAGAAAGACATTCCTTTGCACACTGTGGAACAGTGTCGTAAATACGGTCAGCAAAACCGTTAATGGTGGCAGTCTTAGCAACAGATGGGTAAGTAGCCCATGGAGAGTCGGCAGCCAAGACGAAAGCAGTGGACATAAGAGCAGAAAAAGCGAAAGTAGATGATCTCATTTTGTTTTGTTTTTAATTCAGTAAAAGATGCTGAGTTTGATGAATAATGGCTAGATTTAAGAGCGTACTTTGGTATATTTATAGTGGGGTTTGGGTTTAGACACCCTTATGAACAAATTTAGTTTTTTGCATCCATCCTGCGGGAAAAAAGCAAAATACAAAAGAAAATACATAACCAGAGTACACAAAACGCACATCAAAAAGTTTGCTAATAGAACTTGAACACCAAAAACTTTACTTTTAATCCGAAAGCGGAAAAGTAGAAACCCTTCGGTTAATTCAATGAATAATTTCTGACGGTGATATCGCTTTATTTGATATTATCCTCCATGGAAGAGTCGGAGATCGCAAAGAAGGTGAAAGTGTTACTAAAAAGAGCAATCTTGGCTTCCAATTGCAAAATAAAGTTCAATTTTGCCGGTAGTGTTGAATTGAACAAACTAGCATTTTCCTATAACGCTAATAACTACCAATGACAGAACTTAAAGAAGAAAAAACTGTGCCAAATCATGCAACAAACGTCCCCAAGAAAGAAATAGAAACAGTATCATCCTATTGCAGTAAACAATTTTCTTTCCTTTCAATATTTAAAGGCCAAAAAAGTATCGGGGGATTGTCCAATCGGAGAATAATCGCATTTTGAAGTTGGATGATCGTTTAGATAAAAAAGGACGGTTACTACAAGCATATATTTTTATGCATAATTCACAATACCTTAATTATTGTACGCACCAAATTTGGGAAACCCTTGACTATAGCAGATACAAACATCTAAAAGCCCAGCAAGAAGTTTTGTGCATTGCTTGAAGTGATCTGGATAAAAACATAGGGTGTAGTCTGCCAAGTGGATTCAAGTGGGATTTATACCAGACAAGCCGAAAATCGGACTGAAGCTCAACATAAGTCAACCTCACGCAATTTGTTCTGGACAAATGGATTCATGTACAACGGTTGCAAACATATGCTACAGATTTTTAAAAGTTTGTTAGGAATTCATTGATAAATGCCTTAGAATACTAAACTAGAGAGGAAACCAAAAACTACAAGGAAAAAGCTCGTTGTAGCACCACTAATGCCACTTCCAGCAGAAGAAGAAGAAGACCCTGACCGAGAATTGGAAGATGCCGTACTACGTGCGGCAGCAGAAGAAGTTGGCCCAGTGCCTGAAGCAGACCCATTGGATGCTGAGCCACTTCTTGAGGCGCTTGAAGACTCAGCACCAGAAGATTGAGCAGAACCAGTAGATTGAGCAGAACCAGTAGATTGAGCAGAACCAGTAGATTGAGCGGAACCGGTACTATCTGCTTGCACTTCAGCAACATAAGTGCCAGCAGCCAGGGATAAAGCATCTGAAATCGACGCAGGCATCATCCAGGTGTTTGCACCAACTCTGCTGCACAAGGAAATAGCCAAAGCGGTTGCTGTTGCTACCTCTTCATTCTTACAGTTTTTAGCGACACATTGACCAACCAAACCAGACCATTGTGGCATAACACAGAAACATCCTGTGTCCCAGTATGGGCATGGTGTATTACCAGTACTAAACTTCACACAATCTTTTGCACATTCTGGTAATGAATCAATAATGGGGTCCGCGAAGCCATTAATACTAGCTGTCTTGGGAACTTGTGGGTACGTTGCCCAATTATTGGCTGATACCAATAAAACAAATTGTAAAAGGTAAATTGCTTGTTGTAACATATCTTGACAATTTTAATTCCTTGGCTACGAAACCCACGAAATATATAAAATTCTTTCCAGTCATTTGAAGTGTTTTCAATACCGAGATTCTCTCAATCCGCATTGGCTAAGATACTTTTTAGGAGAATTATTGCATAAGCTGATCGGGTAGATAGTGTGATCGAGAGTATGAATCCTTAAAAATAAAGGATTGTTAGCTTATTCCAATTTCTACTCTATGTACACAAAATGAAAAATTAAAAAAAAAATATTATAATTTTGAACACAAAGTAGTGGATGCAATCGGCGATCAAGTTCGCTATTCAATAGCAACATGTTAAATTAAAAGTATACATATATTTAGAATCATGAAGTACACCTTGACATGAGTAAGTTTTTGATTCTTTATTTTAAGAGAAAAGAAGCGAATTATTGAAACTTTATTAATTCTTCTTTAAAATACAAACTAGCACAATCTTGGAAGCAGAGGTTTTAATCAAGCCAGTTTCATTGACATCAGTCCATGCCACTACTAACCGAAAATGTGTAAATTTAAACAAATATGTTATGTTATGAGCCCATTATACAAATGCGTTGAAGCAATGCAATCATTCTTAAGAGTATTTTTTGACAAGGATTTTTTATCTTTTCCATCAGTGCTGCATGCAAATTAGCCAATAACCATTATTTCCTTGTCCGATGTACAAACCGAAGATTTTAATAGTTTTGGAAATAGTCTTTTATTAGGCCGCTCTTTTATTGTAAAGCCCATAATTCGCTGAATCTCCAAATTTTCAAACTGACAACTCCTCAAGAATATTATATACTTGATATATCTTGGATCGACCGATATCTCCAATATCCGCTTCTTAAAAATTTATCTCTTGTTCATTTTTCTTGAAGCATTCTAGACTTATAGAGGTATAATTTCCTCAATATAAAGTATTTCAGTTGAGTATTTGCTTTTGAATCTGTTTTTTTTTTTTGAATTATACTAAACAAAATGGAGATTCCTTTTGATAAACAGTTCTTTGTTGAAAAGGACAGGAATAATAGGTTTGAATGGTTGTTATTTGTATTTTCAGTGTTCATATTATCAATGCATGGATTGCTTTTCCATTGGATACCAATGTATTTGAGAAGCAAGAGAAATGAAAACAGTTTGGAAAATGTACGCTATTTCAGGTTTTTAAATTACTGGAATATGTGGTCAGGATGTCTTGAGTTGAGAATAGGTCGGAGGGTTTTTTACTACCAACCCAGTTTAGTGCTCTTGGCTACATGCTACCTAGCAATATGTGGAGTATTTTCATTCGTACAAACGGCCGACTTGAATTACTTACCTAGACGTTATGTTATTGCAAAAAGACTAGGAAGAATAGCTATTGGTAATTTACCTACAATTATGTTAACAATAACTAAAAGTGATTTGGTTAGTACTGTTTCTGGTTTGCAACATGACAGATTGACATTTATTCACAAGTGGTTATCTAGAAGTATGTGGATGCTTGTAACTATCCATTTCATAATGTGTTGTGAGTATTGGATTGGTATTGGCTTCCCAGTTATGATGGTCATCCCACCCCAAATTTTCGGAATGATTTCGTATGGATGTCTTTTTATTTTGACATTCGGGTCGTTCAAGTTTATTAGATCTTGGGCTTATGACTTCTTTTTAATACAACACAGAATTGCAAACTTTATTATGCTCTTATTAGCATTTTTTCACAACCCAGGAAACAAGGCTGCGGTTCTCCTTGCTGTTCACGGACTTGTTCTTGATAGAATAATTGGCAGAGTTATCCAATATATTCACAAATTTAAGTCTCCAACAAAGGGATTATCAGAATTCGAGATATTGGACAACGATATTATTGCCATTGATATTCCAGTGAAGGATATTGACTATCAAAATCCAAATAAGTGGTACAATTCCTTTTTACCAAGGTACAAATCCTGGAAAGCTGGGCAACACATCTACCTTAACGTTGGAAAAGTAAAATTCTTTCAGTATCATCCTTTCACCATTGCATCATTGAGTGAATCGGGTAAAATAAGGTTGATAATAAAAAAGAGGAATGGATTTACAAAACTCTTGATGAAGAAGCTTGAAAAGATGAAAGAAGAAAGTTTGAGTGATGAAAGTTCTATATCATCTGAAACAGAGCCATTGCCATTGAAATTGAAGGTTTTATTCGCAGGCCCTGTAGGAGCGACGTATCAACAGTTTATTCATTTCGATTATGCTTTGTTTATCGGATCAGAGCTTGGAGGAACATTCACTCTTCCTGTTGCCTTAGACTTACTTAAAAAGATTGATGCAAGAGAAAAACTGAACGATTATTTAGGACGTCCAAAACATGCCATAGTACATATTGTATGGACCGTTAGATATGAAAGATGTTTACTTTGGTTCAAAGACCTATTAGAGGAGATCATGCCATTTGTACGTGATGGAAAGGCGATTTTTGATTTATACGTGACAAGAGAAGCTAACATACTTGATAATCAAGTGAGTACATCATCTACAGAAAAGTCCACACGTCCTCTCCTTTTTTCAACTGAACGAATTGAGTTTGACAATGTTTCGAAAGATATGAAGCTAGGTGAAGAAATGAAGAAGACTGATTATAGTGTTGTTACAAATAACACACTTGATCTGAGTATGAATAAGAGATACCATCGTCCTGATGTTGCTAGCATAATAACCAATTGTACCACAATGTTAATAGAGTCAGGAAATGGTGAATATAAATCTTTGGGAATTGGTGCTTGTGGGGCAGAGATGCTTATGAATTCGGTAAGGATGAGCTGTCAGAATAATCGAAAGAGAAGTGATTGTACAGATATCTACTGCTACACAGAATAGTTAAATAGAACCAGGAGTTTTGAGTTACATGTATTAGAATAAACGTAATTAATGGGTACTGAATAAGTGAAATGATTCCGTAGCTTCGCATTTAGTTTTGTTTTTAAAAAATATTAATAAAAAAGTACAGTCTTATAGTTTAGTTGAAAAATAGAATTCATTAATTATAATCAAAATAACACAATTTAACAAAAAAACAACAAAAAAAAAAGAGCGATAAAAATTAAACCATGACATCATAAATCCGACATTTTGACTGCAAAATGTCTTGCTATTGTCCTGAACCAATGTGCAGAATAATGAAAAAAAAGGCGATCACCAAATTCTACCTAGAATGTTCTTACTAGAAGAGTTATAGTGTTTGTTTGGTAACACAAGCCAAAGAGTGAAACAAACAAAGAAGAAGGCCATAGAAGCTGGCATAGCAACAAAGGCTCCACAAAATTGAGCAAGGAGACCAACTAAAAATGGTAAAAGAGCACCACCTGATGTACCAACGGCGGAACTAATAGTCAACACAGAAACCTGGATCTTTCTTGGGATCATGTTTTCCAGGATTACATAAGTGAGCATAAGAGGATAAATAGGTCCAATGGCGACACCGCACAATACAATGGTGATGATTTCCAGAGGCAAAGCAATGACCACCCAAGTAAGAAGGATCATCACGAAAGTTGTGATCATTAAAATGGCATTCCCTCTGCGCGCACCAAGGAAAAGATGAACAGGCTTAGTCACTGCCAATCTGCCGAATGCAAGGCCGAACCAGTAACCAGTTGCAACGTAACCAATAGAGGTTTCTGTATGACCTCTGAAAGCACGTAAATATGTTGTGATCCAACCACCCAACGAAACTTCACCACCTTGATAAAAGAGTAAGAAAACGGCCAAGATCCATGTTATTTTGCTTTTTAAGGCCTCCCTCATAATGTTCGATTGTTCGCTGTCATTAGCATGAACGCTATCTTGTTTGTAGGTCCAGATTTTGGTATCATCTTCACCCATGATGAAGGCATAATAGGAAAACAAAGCATTTGCGGACATCAAGCCAACAAGAATGAGGTAAAAGTAATTCCATTTGATACCCGCCAGAACAAAAGAAGTTGCAATCAAAGGAGAAATTGTTGCTCCTAACCCATAAGAACCATGAAATATACCCAAGGGCACCGAAGAATCCTTTAATCTACTAACAAAAACGTTGTAATTAGAAACATTGACAGCAGCACCTGCGCCACCAAAAAAGAAGCCGACAAGTATCAATGGATAGTAGGAACCTGTCAGAACAAGGCTGTACATCAATATCGATAGAGAAGAACCTACTGTTAACGAATACCGTCCTAAAAATCTTTGCATAGGCAGAGCGAAACAAGCTACGAAGATGTAGCCTGCTGAGTTAGCCAACCAAAGAAGTGAGGCGACTGAATAAGAAATTTTGTATTGAAGTTGCATATAGTGAAGCAAGACCCCCACAGAACCATCACTTGTGCCCATACACAAAAGCCACATACAAGCACAAATAAATCTAGCCATGTTTCTCTTTGGGTATTTAAGGGAGAATTCTTCTTCTTCTTCGTGGTCTTCCCCATCTTCATTGACCACCCGCTCTTCGTGTTGGTTGATTCCTTCTGTGTGTTCTTCATTTTTTTCCAACTTTGAAGCATAATTGAATGTCTCATTAGCAGATGTTAAATCTTGGTTAATAAATGGATCTTGGGGTTCTTCAGTGTGTGTTTTAGTTGTTATTTCATATATCTCGCTTGGTTTCGAATCTAATTGAGGTCTTCTGTTAACTTGGGAGAAGTTGGCATCCTTCTCATTTTCATATTCAGTCATAATAGTGAATAGAAATCAGAAGGGATATTCAATCTTATTTAAAAGAATGCGCTTATGCCTTCCCCCCAGCGGCTCTCCATGCATGCAAAATGTAGACTATTCTTCCTTTACATAAACGTAGATTTTCTATGAGTATATTAAAAAGAAAAACAGGAAATCATCCCCCAAAATGCCGATTTAGCTTTTGATGGTCCTTAGTATATTTGATTTGGGGGATGACAGACTCGAGTAATTATTTAACTCGAATTTTGCGAGATGATTTAGACTTGTACAGAATTACCATGACACTATGTTTAACGGCACGATTTTCGCTCAGTCTTTTTTTTTTTTTAGCAATAGATCATGATGACGCGCTCACTCTCCTCTACCATTAAAGCGGGTGAGATCGAAAGGAGCTACGGTTCCGAAAAATTAAAAGCCGTTGAAGAGATTTTTTTTTTAGTCTGGCAGAGATGATTCATAGCCGAGCCCGCCTCTCAAATTAATCAGCACAAAAACCAAAGGTACGAGTTCCAAAAAGGAGATGAGCGCTCATCATCAGGATCGAATCACCCTAACTTAGTAGAGTTCGGTATTGTCAAATGATTATCCCGGAAAAATTAGGAAGGGTAGTTGAGTCTTTAGTCATGAAGCATGGATATATAAACAAAAACTCTTGGGTATTCTACCCGCTGTAGCCATCAAGTATTTACCTTTATTTTATTAATATACCGAAAATCACATTGAATTGATTATATGAAATAAATATGAATAAAGACATTAGAGGGAAGTAAAGAAGGAAGATATTTTTCTTCAGTGTGACATGAATTTCGTAGAATACAATTAATCATAATGAACTATTAAAGAAGGTATCTCAAACCAGTGGGTTGACGTTGTTGTTTTTATATTCTATTTCTTTTCGGTAGAGCTGTTGTCTTCAACACTTTGGGCAACTGATTTACCTTCCAAAGTGTATGGTTCTTCTGGGACAGTTTCACTAGTTTTGATTGGTGCAGCACTCTTTAATTTTGCCATTCTAGCATCGGTGGAACGGATTGGTTCAATGACAAAGGCACCATCGTTTTCATGTTCTTCATCGACATCTTCCAACTTTTCCAAGTCTTGTTGTTCATCAACATAGGCGATTTCACCCATTTGAGCCATGTCGACACCGATCAATTCGTCATCTTCAGCCAATCTCAATCTCAACTTTGGAATCTTGTCCATAATGAGCAAAAGCAACCCGGTAACCACAAAGGCCCAGAGACCAACAGCACAAGAACCAGCTAATTGGTAACCCAATTGCTTGTAGTGGTGGTTAATCCAACCACCAGCGATTTTCAGGGCTGGATTAGCAGCAACGGAACCGTCAGCTGCAGTAACGTAGTCAGCAGCAAAAAGCCCGGTTAAAATTGAACCACAGATGGCACCGATACCGTGGATGGCAAAGATATCCAAACCATCGTCAATTTGCAAAATCTCCTTCAAGTCGACTGCAAAGTTACAGACAATAGCTGGGACGACACCAAAGAGAATAGAAAAGTAAACAGGGACGAAACCAGCAGCTGGAGTAATACCAACGAGACCTGCGATGACACCCATGCACAAACCAACGGTCGACCACTTACCACCAGTTCTGAACCAGTCAACAAACATCCAAGTTAAACCACCAGTGGCAGCTGCAATGTTCGTGTTTACACAAGCATACCAAGATCTGATGGTGGCGTTACCGGTGGAACCACCGTTGAAACCAAACCAACCAAACCAAAGGAAGACGGTACCCAAAACGATAGAGGTGACAGAGTGAGGCTTGTACTTTGGAACCTTACCAGTAGCAACTGGGTCGTGTCTCTTACCCAAAACCAAGGAGTATGCTAATGCAGAGAATCCCGAGTTTTCGTGGACAGGTCCACCACCTGCGAAATCCAAGGCACCCAACTTGAACAACCAACCATTGGCGCCCCAAGTCCAGTAAGCAATTGGGCAGTAGACTACAGTCAACCAAAGAAACATAAACACCATCATAGGACCTAAACGAGCACGCTCACAACCGGCACCCACCATCAAGATGGCAGTTGTGGCTGCAAACATACCTTGATAGAAACAAAATAAAATATCAGGAACAGTTCCAACAACACCTGGGGCACCGAAAACCTTCTTCAAACCAAAGTTTTCCAAGTTACCAAGGAAAGGAGATGATGAAGTGTGAGTAAAGACCAAAGAGAAACCCCAAAACATCCATTGGAATGCAGTTAAACAAGCAGCCATGATGGAAGCCCATAAAAGGGATAAGGCATGCTTCTTTCTAGCAAGACCCGAGTACATCAAACCAACACCTGGAATCATAATCCACACCAAGACGGCGGCAGTACCAATCCAAGCCATATCACCCTTGTCGAATTGAGTATTTAAATCAGCGATGAGGATATCCCCACCGGTACCCGTCCCCGTAATGTTAGGGTTTGCAGAGGACATTTTTTGCTATAGTGTGTTTTTTTTGTTGTTGCTTTCACCACAACATGGGAATATCTTTGATATATATATACAAGTTGTAATTGCAAAGGTACAAAAGTCTTTGCACAATAAGTCATTGACCAGAAAATATTGTGGGCCTAAAATGCATTCACATTATTATTATTAACAAAAAGAAAAGAAAAGTGTTTCAATCGGACACCCTACCAAAAACCACGGTCAATAGCAAGCACAAGAACGACTATTGACAATCACATAAAGATCGCTCGTTGTATATTTCACGCAATAATGATAAGATTGATACACAAAACCGAGAAAATTTAAGCACAAGTTTCCTAAAAGGTACTGATAGTTTATATACAGGATGAAGCGAGACATGTTTCGCCTCGATTCTGCGGAAGCAAAGGCTACAATTCATAATGGGGAAGGGGGGGATTGGCAAGGCCTGATTGTTAGGGGTATTTTAGATGTTCAAGGGTCGTCTAATACATGGGGCGTTGTCCAAGACTTTTCCATTTCATGACAGCAATGGAACGGTATTTGAAATGGTAAAAGATGGTTCATCTGTGTCAAGTTTTCGATTGATGTTCATTTTTTTGTGACTTGCTTACACACTAGTGGTCGTTACAGTTTCTTCGTAAATTTTTCACAAAAGAAAATTGGCTTGACTGATCTCTCATCTTTAAATGGTGGAAACGGTAAACTAAATGTTCTAGTGTCTTTGGTGATATATTTTGGTATGCATCACCTATGCCTTATACACCATTAGCTATAAAGAAAGAAGCTCCATGTGATTTCCAAATTTAGTTTATCGTCCTTATCATGTAAAGGAATGCCCTTATCGTAATCTTTATTTCATTAAAATTACATTTCCCTGAATATTGCCATAACAAAAAAGAAATTTTCGATGACAGGACTTTTTACCAAAATGGTTTGTGGACTATCAATCTAAACTTTATTGTGTATGCCCAAAAAGCTTACATCAGATCTGTCTCCTTTTTACCTAACACTCGCGGCTGGATACAAGCCATCTTGGCTTAGAGTGCAATGTTTTTTTTCTGGATTGACCACAACGGCGTATTGTCGTGTAGGATGCAGTAATTGAGATCTTCATGACAAGACGATGAGAGAATTTTCTTTTATTTATTTTGCTCATAGATCAAGCGATACCTATGTTGGGAGGTCAAAATTGCGTGTTTTAGAATACTATTTTTACTTAATTTTTTCTTGTATCAGTCTTAATTAAAAATGTCTATCCCTATCACAACCGTTTTATGCCCAGACTTGTAAATGCTCGTAAAAGTCAAACCTTCTCTTACTATCTACTTTATTCGCAACAACCAGTCTCATCTCATCAACCATCATTGGATGCCCGCATGCAACGAACGCAATTGATGTTCCAGAACAATATTCAATTTCCGCGGAAGCGATATCTCCAATATCTGGTCTTCCATGGAAAAATGTAATGTGGTCCAAATTACTGTGTACTGTTCTTAGAATTGAGTCATGATCCGTGTGTGCAATGAATTCTTTCTCTGAAGAATCATAAATGGAACTAGAAATAGATATATTGCTGGAATCTAATTCTTTCAACTCCAGTACCAAACCAGAAACTGGTGTTTCAGGCCTGGTAACGTATATGTCAGTTTCCACTGTTGTATTTTTCAAGAGCATTAATTCTTCATAAAACCAGTTCAAAAAGGAATAGTCTCTAATCACCCATATCAACCTAACCTTCCCTCTCAGAACATGTATCCTTCCCTTATGGGACAATTGTAAGGCTTCAGAAAACATACTTGGAATTCCATTCCCCCCGGCAAAAAATACCGCTGAATGGTAATGCTGGATATTACACGATTCTAATCCGCCGCTATAGGGCCCTTCCACAGTGACTCGCATTTGCTTAGAATTGTCAATCGATTTTAACAAACTCTTTTGAATTGCTTGTGTTACTCCATTCTTGACTTTAATATAAAAGCGTATCTCGTTTGGTAATTGAACATACGAAAATGGATGTGATTGCATAAACCTCAGTGTGGTTATAAAGTGAACAAAGGCGAATCCTCCCTTTGTAGGTTTCCAAAATCGTCTGATTGGGATTTTCAATTTAATGGTATCACCGTTATAGAGTTTAAAATCAGCCTTAGGAAATCCAAACACCAATAGGCGCCCGACTCTCACAATTCTATCAAAGCCCCATATTCCGCATGCAACCCACATAAAGCTAACATACCCATATGTCAGAACATGAACGCTACTCCCAGCAATAAACAAGAAGGCTAAAAATATATGTATGACAAGAAAGGCATCATACCATTTTCTTCTTAAAGCTAGCAAACTTTGCAAAAAGATGAAACTTGAAGCCGATGTGCTCACTACAGCAGCAACGTAATAGTATTTCTTCAAATAGAAGAGTTCGGAAGGTGTGTAGAAAATTGTGTAACAAACAGCATGCATGATAACCATTATCACTATAAACCTGGCGATCCACTTGTGGAAAGTGATAAATGTTGCATAGTTTACCCCGGTAACAAATTGAAGAAGATTATTACGACCAGCAAAAAGTACCAATAGTGGAACATTGAGCGTGGACACAATACCAGACCTTACCCCAATGTGCTTTGCAAGAGATCTTCCTTGCGTTCCAAATAGCGGATCATCAGGCATCAATTTAATATTAAATGTCAAGAAGAACACACAAACCAAAAAGAAGACTGCTATAATAATTAATTCAATACGTGAAGGCATTAATATCTTGAACACGCCGGCCAAGGGACCAGTAAGTTGTATTTCATTTTGTTTGTTTCGTCCAAATGCTGCCGGTAAGAAAACATGCTTCTTCAAGGTATTCAAAAGACTTCCGCTTTTCGATCTTACAAAGGTATACGGAAATAAGAATTTGCACCAGTTATTAAGAGCGTATAAAACTCCGATGACGACCCAGTAACCAATCAAAATGAAGCTGTAAGTGAACGAGTTATTATAATTTACGGAAAGTATCTCCGAGGCCATCTGGTACTTTAAAGCGGAATCTTGGTCAATCTTGAGGGGTTTGGATGTAATTCCATCCTTTGTGAAAATTGGTTTTTGACTTATTTCGACTGCATTAGTCAAGTAATTCTCATACGCTTTATCGAAAACTGCAGCAGTAACAGTGTATCCATAATCAAGGAAACAACGTGATGTATATTCGTGAAAGGTTTGTGTTGTATTCCTGTTATCGATTTGAAGACAAGCTGCGAACATGCCCATTGCGTCTTGGTTATAGCAAAAGCAATCTACTTCAGCCTTAATGTCACCACAAAAGGAGCCCATGTTATTGATTTGTGTTTTACATGCAAAGATATCTGTGGCCTCAAGTAGATGTCTTGTATAGGGTTTATTTACTTCAGCACGAACCACCACTAGGCTTATCATAACCAAAGGGAGAATCATTATACTTCCTAGTTGTTATTTTGGAACAGGCACTCTCAAACATTTATACCAAGTAATGGTAATGAGAAAGGCGTTCATGTAAGAATGTCGTCTTTATGAAACCAAGATTCATATCCTTATGAATCCAAGAACTATACCCGTCACATGTAACCTTACATACAAAATATTATATTTTACCGTTTTGATTGTTTCAGGTTCTATGGAAGAAGAGGATGGGGGGTGGAGAGATGCCTCGAACTAAAGTACATTTGTAGCGATATCTCGTCTGATGCCGAGAGTTGAGGCGTCTAATCAGCTCAGGAATTCATCTCTGCTTGTTGCTTGGTATCCATGTCTCACATGATGAGGAGTTCACATAATAAAAACAATTGCAAACATAAAATAGAACAGTATCTAGATCGGTATTATGATTTTTTAGACAATATCACAATAATACACAAACGTGGTGACATTCTTCGTTTTAAAAATACACTACTACGGGTTTAAAACAATTGAAGAAACACTCCAACTAAATGGAAATGTATTCGGTATAAAGGAGGCGGTAAATGTACAACATTACTCGCAAACCTTGAATACGAGTTTCGGCATTGGATTAACATTCTGGACCTTAACTGTTTTACATCTCAAATAAACGATATTTGGCGTTCCATTACATGAATGATGTAAAAGATGTTGAATCGATTAAATTGTCAATAAATGCCACAGACAATGTCGGTGGTCATTGGATGTACTTCAATAGGGCTCTGATGTCATGGTCCTAATAGCTCTAAATGTATCGTATAATAAGGCGTTTCGTATCACAATCTGATGGATAACTATCATATTAGGTGAAATTGTTTTGATTTTATGAACACAATTTTTTTTTCTTTTTGTTTACATTTAATTGTTTTCACCCACATTATCTTTTTAAATACCTTAAAATAAAATTAGCATTGTACACATATTAGTGCTATATGTTTTATGCCTAATTTGGTTTCAATTGTATTCTCTGATTATGTCTAGACCTAAACAAAGCATACCTTCTGAAAATGTCAACCAAATAGTAATATCATGCAAACTTTTGTTAGAATACAAATTGGAAAACCGATTTAAAACGGTAAGAGCTGTCGGGTAAACTATAAGGAGGAAGACTGCATTAAGGACAAACTTTAAGTGAATTTCATGCCTAGAAATCCAATAGTGTCGTGCTCCTGAGCTACTAATGTCAGGGCCAAGATATCTAAAATAGCCCTGAGCTACAACACGGTCAATATTGAAGAACACCTGATCAAAAAAAATGTAATAAAAAACCGTAATGATGAAAATGAAAAGCAGGCGGTTATAATGTGGGTTAACAGCCGAGCTGTAACGTAAACTATAAATTGAAGTCAAACAAATACTGAGATTTATGAGGCAGTTATAAGACCGAGTCTTCGAAAGTTTAAGCATTTTATAACACCCCATTAAGAAATGTTTTTTGCTTTTTACTTGTTTTACTTGCAATGGAGATCTTAAGTGTAAACATTTAATTAATGGAATTGCCGTTTTCTGCTCTTTTAAGGGATTATATTGTATAATGTTCTCTGTTATGGATTGTGTTCCTTTAGAAAGGTCAAGATAACCAGAATTCAGTATTTACTTTGTATAATAGTTCGCCAAGTGGTTATATGAGGCTGGTGTAGTGCATAAAGTTTGACACGTGATGTATTGGAATGTAATATATGTGCCTCATTAACTGCCACCCTGAAGGCGTTTAATGGATGTAAACGGGTACATGAGAAATTCAGCACAAAAAATGTACACTTGCGATGAAATATATGTACTAATCAATTTCACCTATTAATGGGCAACATACTAAAATGATTTAAGCATTATTCTTGGAGTTCTCAATAATATGTTCAGAAGTTTTCTTAATTTTGAAGCATGTCATTAACATAATCTTGCATCTACAAGTTCGTTATATTAAAACTTCAACAGATTAATCTTAAAAAAAATGGCGATTATAGATTTATCCTATTTTGATAATATCTTTTAATTATTATCAGTTTCATAGTAAAAATGATCTAAGTATTTACGTAAAGCAAATTTTCATTTTCACGTCAAACAAAAAAGATGGCTTGTTTCTGGCATTCAACTTTTAACGCCCTATGAACTTATCGTCCTAACAATGGGCACCATGTTAAAAAGATAGCCCGATACGGGGCTCGAACCCGTAACCTTTTGATCACCAGAAAACTAAGAGTCAAATGCTCTACCGATTGAGCTAACCAGGCAACTTTTAGAAAAGATATCAGCATGGTATGACATGAGCTAATATTAGCATTCAGGTAGAGCAGAAAATCATTTCTCATCATTATGCGCATCAGTGTCAAGTGATGGTTTTGATTACCGTTAATATGTTATGGACTAGTATTGAAATATTCATTTAACACTTTTTTATTGACCGTGTAAAGATCATCGCCAAGACTACGTGATCGAGAATTGTTGATGAGAGTGCGACCCAAGTCCATTAGAAAAGGGTTTGCCTCTTGTCAGCAAGCCTATGTTCGATGGATTGTCGAAATAATTTAGCGTATTTCGTTTCCCACATAGGGTTATAACGTACTTTTATGAGAGTTCTTTCTGTTATGGTTCTCGTTGGTTTCGGGTTTAACATGTAATATTTTTCAATGCTGGAGTTTGTCCAGTTGTGGATTATTCTTGGGAGATAGCCACGTTTCGAAAGATTGATCTTAAGATTATAGATATGAATGTTTGCATCTCTGCGGAAGGTACAAATCTTTGAGATCCTAATAGTTTCACCAGTAATATATCCTTTCTTGACTGCAATAGGGTGGTCACTTATCCAGTCTATATTGTAATGTACTTAATGGTTTTCTGTAGAGATAAATCAGAAGTCGTTGGTGATGTAATCCGTTGTTGTTTCTAGTGATTTGTACCCAGGTGTCTAAGAAACTTTGCAGTTTACCCGGTTTGTCCCATTTGATATCGAGGGCGTGAGGTATGTGAACAGTGATTCTTGTAATCACGTCGCTTACAGCTCTTTTAGGTAGGATGAGTAGGATGTCATATAGGTATCTAAAATAATAACAATCATAGATTGCCAAAAGTTGTTTTACGAAACGGTGCTCGAAGTTTAAAAGGAATAGATTGGCGTATTCAGATGCCATATTTGTTCCCATAGCTGTTCCCGAGATTTGTTTAAAGACTTTTTTCTTTGCAGTGAAGAAGTTTGAAGTCATGACAAATTGGGTAATATCGGCGAATAAGAGAATTTCCATTTCTCTTAATGTATATTTTTCGTGTAGCTCTTCTTCTTGGTTGAATTGTCTTACAATCAGCACTAGACTGTTTATTCCCTGGTCATTAGGAATGTTCGTATAGAGGGATTCGACATCACCAGTGATAATCGCATACTATTCGTTTTCTTTGTATCGATATCTCGATGATTCAAAGTAGATTTTAGACATCAGTTCCGTGATGGAGCTGTGATCGAGTTTGGCCTCATTGATATTATTGATAAGTTGAAGAAAGTTATCGATGTTTTTGATTATCCATGGGCACTGTTTCACGTAGATCTGTAAGTGTACTGAAAGTAATTTTGATAGTGCTGAACTTCTTCACTGAAATGTAGGCACAATAGGTCTCGTCAGTATCGGATCTTTGTGGATTTTCGGTAATAAATGAAATTTTGGTAGATTTTTAATGTCGAAGCTATGTTCATTTATCTGTGCCACAAATCGTTTTTCCGCATTTGTAATGAGTGCTTTACCCATTCTTGGTTTTCCATATTGAGGATTCTTTCTGCTAGCTTTTGGTCTTTAATCCAGAGAGGTTTTTTGATTCCTTCAAATGGGGCGACCGTTTGTATGTAATTAGATTTGTTCAGTAGGTGTATATCAAGTTGTCCAGAATACCATTTGATAGGGATTACTGTTAATCCTAAGTTTTTATCAGATGCCTTAATCAAATATTGGTTCTTGGTCATGAATTTTTCAAGTTTATGAATAAGTTTATATGATGGATGATGTACCGAGTGATGAGACGCGGTATTCGTAACGAATTCATCAAATATGGATTTTATGTCGTTGTATATCTCGAAATTAAGATCATCAACGTTGTGTATAGTCGTGTGGAAAATCCCTATGAGGTATCCAAAATCTCGGATCAAATAAATTATCAAATACCCCGGATTTCTTCATGGTCTGATATTTGGCTGCTTTCCTTGTTAGATGTTCCCAAAGGTTGATTATTACCTTATTGACTACCTCATTGAGTTTATTAAATTGGGGTATATTATCTTTGGGGAAGAATTTGGCTCTTAGTTCTATAAGACTAGTGAGATCTCGTGGAACTGTGAGGTTAAAAATGGTGATAATAGAAGGTGAGTACAGTGGTGATTTAGTAGAGGTTGTTCCACTAGGGAGAGTAAGAATATTTTTTGGATTTTGAGCGAAATTTTCTACCCTGTTGAACCTCAGAGATTGGAGGGTTTCTTTTCTTCTGTTTTGTGTTGTGGGAAACGTGTGGACGAGTTTTGGCGTCTTTTTTGTTTTTTGAGACGGACGAAATTTCCAGCGCGTTTCCTTTTGGCTTTTTGGCCTTTTTGGCCTTTTTGGCCTTTTTTTGGCATGAATGCTTTTTGTAGACCGAGTGGGCAGTTGTGGACTATAAAAGGATCCTTGTCCCTGTTCTGAGTAATTGATTTGAGATCTTGTATTCTCTCTATTATCTCTTGCAATTGCTTAGAGGTTGTATCCTGCTGTAATGTAAGTGGATACAGGCTGAAGTCATCCTCTGAATCGGAAACCATATCTATTTCCATTGATTGAGTTTGGCGGATGGTCTTCAGCTTAAATTTTGCACATTCTTTCATGTATTTCAGCCTCTCATTGTCATAAAAGATCTTGAGTTGTTTCCTAAGGCGCTTTGATTGCTCTGCGGTAATTAGAGCATCAGTTGTGTCGTCCTCCGAATCTGAAAACGAGAATTCTCGGAAAGTTACCTTAGAGGAAGATTTTGGAGACTTGTTAGTGAATTTCACTTATTTAAAATCCGAATCGAGTAATCGTTTTTGTTTAGTAAGCTTGTCAAAGATGTCGTCTAGCTTTTTACTATAAAATGATTTAGCCTATTGAAGTCTCATTGTGAGGATCTTGTTGAACGCAACCTTCATTTCTGCGTCATCAAATTCTTCAGTGAATTTAATGTAATTAGGGAAGACATTGTTGGCAATACTTTCTTCGATGCTTGCTAACCTGCTTTTGAGTTTGTAGAATTCCTTAAAACGGTTATTCATATCCTTTCTGAATGTATTTAAGTATTCCTGTTCTTCAGTATTTTGTCTTTTGCTTCTAGTCATCTTCAAATATTTTTGGTTGGACGTTTAGAGGTTACTTACAATTGCAGTGAGGATATTTAGACCATATCCACTATTACAGTCTGGAAATTTAGAGATTAACTCTATGTCAGGAAGAATGTATATAGCTTTAACACTATATTGAGACTTATAGACTTAAGGGTCTGTCACTAGATTAGCGCTGCTACCTTCGAAGCTGTCTTCACTCAGTTGAACAACCCACAACAATCCCAAAGTAGAACTTGTGTGAACGGTAACTTCTTCATCTTCAATGCTAAGGTCGGAAAGAGAGCCGTTCTTGCCGTCATCGGTTAAACATGTTCTTTACTGAAACCTTCTCAAAACCAATTCTCCATAAGTTATGTGATTATGTATCAAGATATATGAACAGATTAAGTTACTTCAATTGCAGTCTCAGCTCTAAAAGGATTTCTGAATTTTTAGGACTTCTAGAAATCAGAAGTCCTGGTTTCCTTTCCCCTCGAATAACACCAATTACATGCATTTATCTCTTCAGAAAGATTCTACGTCATTCATCTTATCTTTTAGGTACGGTCCATACAATAAATGTTCACGATAATGTTAAAGTGTAGTCATGATTGAACCGTAATCAAATTCACTGATACAAGAACTTGGTTTTAGGTGATCTTTCTTCACTTTATCCATAGCTTAAATGTTCAGTCAGTTCTATTGAAGTTTCTTTATAGTAATCAGCTATGTGAAAACAATATTCTTTTCCAATGAAAAGTAATATTTGGGCAATTCATTATTGATGGATTAGTTCTCAAGTGTATAAGCTTCTGCTATTCATTAGTGACCCAAAGTGGCATAGTTTTAACGTTAGATATATCCATCACACTAACACGTAAAGGGGTTCAGTGAAGACCTACCGTAATCTGTGTAACTATCATTCATTGGAAACTCACTCCCAATTTTACCAGATTAACTTCCAGCTTAATTGTTAAGCAAGTTTACATAAACTAGGGAAAAGTTAAGGCAACTTGAACAAACAAGGAATCTAGCTGTACCCGCAAAGTGTTAATCCGAAAAACTTAAATCTGCACATTGAAATCCGAACATTGAAATCCGCACATTGAAATCCGAAACTACGACTCGAAAAATTGACATGCTTTTGAAAACATTTTCCCAATATAGTTATTCAGCGAAGTTGGTTTAATGAATCTAAGGGTACAGCCATAAAATCGTAACATCGAATGCTATTTTTAATTAAACTGGAAAACTAAAAATAAGGTCATGGAACCCGTAAGTTTTTATAGTATTACTCATTAAATTAAATATGAAATACTTACTTATTGGTGCTACTGGATATATTGGAGGTTTTACATCCAGGGAGATGAGAAGACGGGGCCACATAGTTTATGGATTGGTCCGTTCAGATTTAAAAGCTAATCTTTTGAGAGCCGAGGAAGTAATTTCTCCTAGTGGCGACAACTTCATTGAAGAGGCGATTGTTAATGAAGGTGTTGATGCCATTTTGATTTAAGTGGATCTCACGCTGATACTCCATTAATAGCCAAACCTATCTGGGTTTGATGGGGTCTATGGAACATCCTCATCAATTCTGGGTGGTAAATAGACAAGTTAAATATTTTCTCTAACAGAAGCAGTTATATCTTATCCCATTTTAAAATAAACCAACTGTAAGCCCGAAGCTTAGATTAAATTCTGCCTGTAGACAACTGTATATATGTAAAATTGTCTATCTATAATCGCAATTGATTAACTTAACTCTTAAACTCATATGTTAAATAAACTAAGTTAGACTATTCGAAGCCAAGTAAAGTTGATTCTTTCTAACTAGCTAATTGAATCTTTGTATTGCCCGACTCTTGAAAACTACACACATAGATTCCTTTTAACAATACGAATCATATGGACCTATTATTTAAATCTATTGATCAGATAATGGGAGCATTAAAGTAATTATGCTATATAGCTCGGTCTGATATATTTCTAGATACAGAACCACTTCTAAGCAATTTAGGATATAACGTAATCTAATTAACATATCCTTTACCACTAACGAGGCATACCTAACACTATCAGTGGTACAAGCTGTAACAGGTTCACCCGAACTTTGGTAACGACATAAGGCCTTAATGACTCGTTATTTTAATGTTCAGCTAACTTCAGAGCTTAAATAGATCAATTCGTGGAATCGTCCACACAAATGATTCCAGAAGTTGAGGAATGCCAATGTCAGTTTGAAAAATACATCTGATTTCTTACATTGAGGAATCATGCCTATGCAGGATTCCTGGAATTGGTCTATATAAGGAATGCGATTGATTATATAGAAAGATTAGTTTTTCTTAGTTTAGAAACTGGGTATATTGTTAATACACACGTTTCAGAGTCTACTCACCTGAAGATGAACAGAGCGGTAGACCGAAGGTTTTAACCGGAGTTCATATGTACCTGTTATAGCTGGGATTACCGATAGTGTTAGGTGATCCTTATAGCTATCATGTATAGGTTGTTAGATTACGTTAGATCCTAGATCCTATATAAGTTGGACTATATCTAGGCGGAGATGAGGTCGACTTATAAAACAAAGTAACAAACAGGGCGTGTGGCGTAGTTGGTAGCGCGTTTCCCTTGCAAGGAAAAGGTCATTGGTTCGATTCCTATCTCGTCCATTTTTTACCTCTCGAGAGGTATGCAGTATTATCAGTGGACACTTGTTTGCTTTTTAATAGCATATAAGGTTTGCATGATTCGTTCGAAGGTTAACAACGAGCCTGGAAAGTCAGTGTAAGCAAAAGACTTAAAAGATACTTCGAAGTTATAGTCGGCGTTACGATAATAACGTTTGCTTCAGTAGTTACGGGCTATTTTAGTATATGTGTGTTCTATACAGTTAAATTTATAATTTATCGGCGATTACTAATAGCGTTTATAGCTTGTATGTTTGGAACAATAGTTAATAGCGAGCTTCAGTAATTAATAGGGAGTTAGTATGGATCTTTAGAGGTTTGTTACTATTGCGGTATGGATCTTTAGAGGTTTGTTACTATTGCGGTATGGATCTTTAGAGGTTTGTTACTATTGCGGTATGGATCTTTAGAGGTTTGTTACTATTGCGGTATGGATCTTTAGAGGTTT